>OZ022421.1:12299251-12393660 GCA_963989365.1 Rhimphoctona megacephalus | reverse complement strand
CTGCCTAGTGATACTAACTAGAAATTGGTAACGTTCTGATGATATGTGAGAGTGCGTTCGTCGATGTGACAGCCGATTTGACTTTTCTTCATGATATTTTATAATAAACAGTGACAGCTGTGAGTTAAAAAAAAAGGTTATAAAGATCGCGGATGTGCAATTCTATATGCATAGTGATGTGAGGTTAAAAAAATAAGGTTATAAAGATCGCGGATGTGAAAGTTGACGGATATTTTTTTTAATATGGATCAGCCGTATGAGTGCGACAGAGATAGCTACAAATTTCCAAGTGGAAATTAAAAAAAAATAAGGTTATAAAGATCGCGGATGTGAAAGCTGACAGATATGATAATATATATATATATATATATAAACAGTGACAATTGTGAGTTAAAAAAAGGTTATCGGAATCGAAAACGTTCCCTTTTCTCTTTTACCATAAAATGTTCCTCGAATGCAATAATAAGGTTTATTTAGAGACCATTCTCTTCATTTTTTTTTGATAGCTAAGAGAATGGTGTATGATAAACTCGTATTCGGTGAATATTTAATATCTTTGTCGTGAAGTTATAAAGATCGCGGTCAGTTTTAACTTGTGATTAAAGTGACTTTTATATATATGTAGAAGAATGATAGTGCAAAAA
This sequence comes from Rhimphoctona megacephalus, assembly GCA_963989365.1. Classification (NCBI taxonomy): domain Eukaryota; kingdom Metazoa; phylum Arthropoda; class Insecta; order Hymenoptera; family Ichneumonidae; genus Rhimphoctona; species Rhimphoctona megacephalus. The sequence goes on along the minus strand of OZ022421.1, from coordinate 12,393,016 downwards.
TAAAGTTTAAATCAATAAATAAACTTTTGAACAGTGTCTAAATAAATAATTTTTTTTATTAACCCTAGCCCCAACAATCCATTTTTCCGAACGTAAACTCTAGAACGGAGTCGAAAACGGTGCTTTTTCTATTTTAACATAAAATGTTCTTTGAATGCAATAATAAAGTTTATTTAGAAACCATTCTCTTTATTTTTTTTTTTTTTTTTGATAATTAAGAGAATGTTGTATGATAAACTCGTATTCGGTGAATATTTGATATCTTTGAACAGTCGTAAGGTTATAAAGATCGCAGTCAGTTTCAGTTTTGGTTAAAGTAACTTTTATATATATAGATAGAAGAGTGATAGTGCAAAAATAAAGTGTAATTTAATAAATAAAATTTTGAACAGCACCTTAATAAATAATTTTTTTTATTAACCCTAGCCGCAACAATTCATTTTTCCGAACGTAAACTCTAGAACGGAGTCGAAAACAGTGCCTCTTCTCTTTTACCATAAAATGTCTCTTGCATGCAATAATAAAGTTTATTTGGAAACCATTCTCTTCATTTTTTATATAACTGAGAGAATGATATATGATACCACCCTACGTTTGAACCACCCTAGGTTTGAATTATATATGGTTTTCAACCACCCTAGAGTGGTAGAGACCTTAAATACATGAAAATTCTATTTGCATTTGTCACCCAAAACGGAATCAAGCGATGCGAAATAATTTTGAGCGAAAAGATATTTGATTTGAGAAGAAAAAAAATTTCATAAGTACTTCACCAATTTTTTTTTGTTTATCTATTGCTCACGAGATATAATTCGTAATCAATAAACATTATAAAAGCAAAACTCGCGTAGTACTTCGGCCAAAGTTATTTTTTCCGATTAAACTTTAGCTCTCGAAATTTTGTACGTATACTTTTTTGTTTCAAAATCTCGTTTCGTTATGATTACTTATATTTAAAAACTTTCGGTGCATTCTGATGCTATTGGAGTATTTCTTCGGCATAATTTTTATGGAATATTTTCCGATCCGTTGATCTGTTGACAGGGATGTTTCGGTGCAATATTTTTTGGAATCTTTTTATACAAAATTAAAAAAAAATTCGTTTTTACTTGTTCGTTGTTCTTTTATGCGTCGTATCTTCTCAGAACTATTGTACGTTTTAAGTAATCTAATAATTTTATAAGTATTGACGGTTAATTACGAAGATTGAATTCACTTCAACACTTCTTAGAACAATATTTCACATTGCATTTTTAGTCTGAATATAGTCGCGATACACCAGTTCGAAATTTGATCATGTATCCATTTTTAGCCGAAATCATTAAAAAATCGCTTGAGCGACCTCTAAAATTTTTATTCAGGATTCGATTCTTGAGAGAATCACTTTTTATAAAATGTTACCATATTTTGCTGTAATGCCGAAAAAATGTCAATTCTTTTGCATCACCCAGATACATATATAATATAGACATGTTCAATTGGCAAGCTATAAATTTCATACCCGAATACGTACACAATATTGAAATATTTAATTAACAAGCTATGAATTCCATACAAAAAGTCGACAAATCCTAGCCAAAAACAGCATAAATGCTGTGAAAAAAGCTGAGACAAGTACATTTACGCCCGCCTCAAATAGTCGTTCTAGTTAATCCCCCCCACCACCCAACGCCAAAATACCGATTCCCACAAAAATTTACAAAAACCCGTCTAAGTCGTTTATGCAAATATCTCACAACCGCTCTCATTATGATCAAATAAAATCAAATTGCACAGAGGTGATAATTTCATTCTCGTAAATGTTGTGAGTTCACAAAAAGTTGATAAATAAATAGAGACCTACTAAAGTATATGTGGCCAAGTACATGGGATTTTATTATGTTTATAAAATCTCCAATTATGTTCATATGCCATTTCTCTAATTAATGCTTTATTACAACGAATTATTATCATATGATTTGGAACTGCGAGGGCTTTCAAAAAAAAATACAGAATTGCATTAGCCTGCGTAGTAAGCTTGAACGCTGCCACACTCTCATTTGTAATATTTGTAGTATAGTTTTATTGGTAACAAATTGATAAAAGTTTACTATCGTACGTAGAGCGGATACGCACAGAGTACTTGTCCGGCCCGAAAATTTTTCAACTAGTTAGCTAAAAATATGCTTTTTTGTTCACGGCAAATTTTTCAACCACTCCGAACATTCGGATCTCCTGTTGCAGATTCGAATTTTACCCGCTTTGGAATGCATTCAATTGATGACCGCTCTTACATGGCAGGCTTATTCCGTTTTGTAAAACCTGTTCTAAAAGTGCGTGTAAATGGTACTGGATTACTTATTCCGGGTGTGCAGTACCGTTTAGATGCTCTGTAACTCTAGTTTTCCCCTGGATGTTACAAAACCGGAATAAACATGCCGTGTAATAACGTGAGATATGCTCCACATGAGCATCAATTCATCGATAACAATTGGTTAAAGGAAAGGAGGATAATTTGGGATACAAAACAATCCGCATATTGTGATTCCAAATTAGCTGTGCTTACTTTACTAGTTAAGACCAAAATGTATGGTAGATTAATGTTGACTTATGTGATAAATTTTATGAAAAATTTTCGGGCCGGACAAGTACTCTGTGCGTATCCGCTCTACGTACGATAGTAAACTTTTATCAATTTGTTACCAATAAAACTATACTACAAATATTACAAATGAGAGTGTGGCAGCGTTCAAGCTTACTACGCAGGCTAATGCAATTCTGTATTTTTTTTTGAAAGCCCTCGCAGTTCCAAATCATATGATAATAATTCGTTGTAATAAAGCATTAATTAGAGAAATGGCATATGAACATAATTGGAGATTTTATAAACATAATAAAATCCCATGTACTTGGCCACATATACTTTAGTAGGTCTCTATTTATTTATCAACTTTTTGTGAACTCACAACATTTACGAGAATGAAATTATCACCTCTGTGCAATTTGATTTTATTTGATCATAATGAGAGCGGTTCTGAGATCTTTGCATAAACGACTTAGACGGGTTTTTGTAAATTTTTGTGGGAATCGGTATTTTGGCGTTGGGTGGTGGGGGGGATTAACTAGAACGACTATTTGGGGCGGGCGTAAATGTACTTGTCTCAGCTTTTTTCACAGCATTTATGCTGATTTTGGCTAGGTTAAACTTTATTCCCGCAGTATCTTTTTAACTAAACACAAAACTAGTGAGGCTAATAATCATCAATACAAATTTCATTGAATTTTCGCACTATTGTTCTATCTACTAATAAAAACTCACAACTGTCACTTTAACCAAAAGCCAAAATTAATTCAAAGATTTGGGACAGCTGTCACGTCCACGATCTTTATAACCTCACGACTATTACTCTAACAAAAGATCAAAACTCATATCAAAATATTGGTCAGCTGTCACATCCACGACAGATCTCTAGTATCGCCAGAACTTTATACCAATATTACTAGTATCACCAGACAACGACTGCGAAAAAAACACAGTTGAGCATCAAAAATATATGCGCAAAATTGCTGAATTTTGCGGTGCAACGATTAAAAAAAAAATTAATATTATCAATACGCTTTGAGCTACGAGGTTCTAATTAGTCGCGATCGAAAGAAAAAAAAATTAAAAAATACGTGAATCCAAATAATCCTCCAAAATGCTGTCATATAATAAATATTAGAGAAACAATTTTCGAAAACAGGTAGAAACACGGTGCTTCCTGTAAAAGTGTCTTGTAGAGACTAGCTTGTAAATGTTTGTACTTGTCTCGAGTCGCTACCGCGCATCTTAACCTCATTGCTGAAAACTTCGATGCAAGTTTCAATTTTTTTCCCATTCCTTTCAGTAACCAACGCACGAAATCAGCACAAAAGCGCTTTTTCGAACTCACAGGCTAAAAAAAATCTGGAAAATTTAAACCATAAGAAAATAACTGATTTATAAAAAGATTTTTGTTCTGTAAGGCGAAAATTTAATTAGAAGTGACCGCCTTGTCCACAGGAGCTCAGATTTTCTTTGACTCCTGTCGTAATCACGTGCGAACGTTTGCCGAAAAATTCCCTCCTAGCCCTCGTGAGAATTCACCTCGCTGACTCGTCCTCTTTCGTTCCGGGACCGTCAACCGATCAACTTCGACCGAGAATCCATCGATAAATTCAGCGGTTGGCCAATTCAAAACCCTCGAAAATTCGCGGACGTCTCGGAATTAGTACTGCGATGAGATTGGGGTCCCGGAGCAGAGGAAAGAGCCAACGTGGGAGTTTTCTCTGAATATCACGAGATAAGTAAAAAATTTGATAATAATATAAAACGAAAAAGAGAAAAAAGACAAGAAAATAATTTTGTATTGCGTGGTCCTATGGACAAGAGTCTACTGAATTTTGTACATGTATGTATGAGTGAAGAGTGAGAAAGGGTGTTAAATACGTTTGTAGCCAACAATTTTATATTCGATTTTTGATTTACGGAATAAACAATTGGTAAAATAAAAAAATAAAAAAACAAAACGTAAAAAAAAGAATGATTTATAGTTCCCTTCCAACGACGAAAACTTCTACATCTTGAATGTGAGCACGAGAAATATAAAAAGGTACAATTTTTGTATTTTGGAATTTGAACCAGAAAAACCCGTACGTACATATACGGTCGCATATTCTTGTGTGAGTGTACGATGACTTCGTGGCTGTTATCCTTGTGAGAAGAGAAACGACGTTAAAACGCGATCGGAAGGCCTGTTACGAGGCCAAGATTATGCGCGATGTCGATGAATGCATATGCGCTCGATCCTCGAATGAAACTTCATGGGCGCCGACACTTGAACGTTTTATACATGTATATTGCATAGAGAATCTCTTCAATACTTTTACACAATATTGATATACATATCGTAAGTGTGTGGGAATGTGTGTATGTAGGCGATGTGACGGGAGGGCCACCGGAGTCGATCGCGCGCCCCTTGCATAAAAAGACGCCACGCGCGGATCGTATATCGAATTGCGATAGGCATCTAGGCGCCGCCGCGCGCGTGGAATCGATTTTATTTCTTGGATCTGTGTGCATCATCGAGCGATGCGCATCGATTCATTATTGTTAACAAACGTTTTTCAATGTTGAAACTTTTATGTTCGATCTAATTACCTCAACAGGAGAATATTTACAAGTGCATCATAAAAATAAATATTAATGACAAAGGTTATCGAACTTTGAAATTAATCGCAATTATTATAGAGATTGGCATGTGAGAACAAATACAAAACTAAAAAAAGTTTAAGGGGCCAGTCCACTTTGAAAATTAAAAAAAATCGATTTTTTTTTACTGTTTTCGAAAGTACATACATTCAGCAATATTGTGTCAAAATTTTATGAAAATCCGAGCTCTCTAAGTATTTTTTTTTTTACCTGAACGTCAGGACCTCATTTCGTCTACCTGAGCGTATAAACTTCAAACGCGTTTTTCTCGAAACAACGTTTTCAAAATCTACCTCCATCGTATCTCTAAAACTAATAAACCGATTCTCTTGAAATTTGAACCATATATTGTAAACATGATTCGCAACAAGATGAACCTCGATGGTTTTAAAATTTTGATTTTTACTCTTTTCTTTGTGAAAAACTGCGAAAAAAACGCGTTTTTTTACTTTTTTCGTTTTTCATCTGCAATTTTTTTATTTTTTGATAAAACTTTATATCCGAGGATCATTTTGTAGCTGGTGTCTTACTGAATCTAATGGACTTTGATTTTTTTATTTCAGACAAGCCGTTGCCGAGTTGTGATGGAGCTACCTAGTCCACCTATTTTTGAGGCGTTACATTAAACTATAGTTTTTGTACTTAAAAATGAATAAAAATGAATTAAATTTTTTTTGAAATGTATTTCAAGACTTTATATATCAAGCCCAACAACTTTTATATTCATATCTTTTATAAAATCCTCAAAAAAAAATCGCGAAAATAGCCTTTTTTCGTGGCTCCAAAGTGGACTGGCCCCTTAAGACACAAACATTCGAGTGCAATATGTAATTTTGCGGCAATGGCACAATCATAATTTTATCAAAAAAATAACATAACAGGATACGATAAAATTCATTTGTAGAGATTATGAAATTGAGATTAAAATACAAGAAACCAGAAAGTTTTATTTTCATTGAAATTGAACTGTAGTTTAATAATAAGAAATTTGTATCGAGATTTCGCTCCTAGGATTTTAATGATAATTTTTCAAATATAATTTTTTCAGTATATATATATATACTGAACTTAATACTGGAAGCTTGCCACAAGGATTTTAAAATAGCAGAGGGTACGAATATCAAGGTGGCAAAGGTCCCGCGCACCTGGTCTTAATAGGCCACACGCACGAGAATGAAATAGAAAGGAAGAATAAGAAGAAGAAGAAGAAGAAGAAGAAGAAGAAGAAGAAGAAGAAGAAGAAGAAGAAGAAGAGAAGAAAAGGAAGGAGGAGAAGAAGAAGAGTTTATAGAATTAGTAGCTGATCTTCTCTTCCTTCTTGTTGTGGAGCAACCCAGTCAGGGTCGGCAATCATCAAAGACTAAGGCTCGGAGGCTGCTGCGTCGAGATCTTTTTGAATCCCTTCCCGAGACCTGCCTGTCGAAAATTGCTCCGACGATCGTTAGCCGAATACCTGCACGAAGGTGAAATTGAAAATTTGAATAGCCTCGCGTGTGCCCTACCGCCGAGTACAGAGAAGTATGAAAGGATCTCGTTAAACTCATTGTATAGACTTTTATTTTTCACCGTTATAAAACTATTTATGACTTCATATTTCGTTATTAAAATGAATAGTTTTTAAATCAGGCTGTAATCAAAAGGGACGAGGGCACTTTGGAGATTCCTTTTAATCGTAGTTTTTGTGACAAGTTTAGGGATTTTATTTGACGAATGTAAATATTTGTCAGAGATATTACAGCAGATGTTGTGCCTCGAAATGAGCAGCATATTTTGAAAGACAAGCCGGAAGATTATTATTTTCTATCTTTCTTATTTATTATTATTAAAGCTTATTAGGTGGGCTTCTTTTTCGGATTGAATCTGCCAAGATAAACGTGACATTTTTTCGACTAAAGCTTGTACCCAATTTTTCAAGCTTCGATAGTCGATTGACCCCCGAGCGCATATCGTAGAATTTTACTTTAACGAGACTTTAAAAAGTCGAAAAGATACACCGCGCGATTCCAAACAACCCACGCAGATTTGCTTCGACAAGGCGTGACGAAAGGCATGGCCCATTTCGTTCCGGGAGAGATTTTTCCTCTCATGTCAAGCATCTGCAACGTATCATATCATTGGACGCCTTTCGCCACTTGAAAAAAAAAAAGGAATGAAAGGCGTGGGTGCTCTCTTCGAATCTTTGGAAAAACTCTAATCTTTATTAATGCCTTTGGGGTGGGGATATACGTCGTAGACAGGATAGAGCCTATGTGGAAATGGGTTTCGTATGACAATACCGGATGTGCGGACCGTGCATGTGCTTTTCGTAAGCCTGATGCAAATTCGACTCTGCCCGAATGGTTTTTCCCTTCGAGTACATACGTCCCTTGACACATGAAACGATAGATCTTTGGGGACTCGTTAGTAATTAGTCAGTGTCTGATTTGAGCGAACGAGGAGATTTTTGTGGGGCTCGATGGAAATAAATTTTTCCATCTGCGATGTTGGGAGCATGATTTTGAACAGAACTAATGCCCCAAAATCATTGTCAAATTAGTTGATTGAAAAATTCGTCAACAAATAATCAGAAAATTTTCTCGTTTCGGAAAATCGATAGGTTTTTGTTATATCAACAATTGATTCATTCGTTAATAAATGTTTAGCATCAGTATTGAATATTTTGATCGAATAACATCATTGATTACAAACATTTGTTCAAAATATCCTTAAGGAGAGATATACGAGTGTGGTTTCTTGGGAAACGTAGAATTTCAATGATTCTCACAATACGTTCTTGATTGGTAAACCCTGTCGTAGTAGCGAAGAATAATTTACACGAGCCGTGAAGAAATTAATGCGAGGGTTGGAACGAGGCGTGAAAACGTTTTCTTTTTTTCTTCTATTTCTCTATTTTCTTTCCCCTTGGCACCCACCCCGGACTATTTCTACTTTATCTCGTTTTCTCTCTGTTGCACGCGTCACGTAGACCACGGTAAAAAGGGCGGTGAGAAGTTGACGCCTCTGAGTAAAGGTTTGTTGCTTTTTAAGCGTTAGAAACGAGCTGACTAAGACGCACCCAAATTGCCGAACCTGTTTTTCCACACAGACTTTTCTCATGCACTTGAGCCATAAGAAGACACTTTAAGAACGAGAGAGAGAGAGAGAGAGAGAGAGAGAGAGAGAGAGAGAGAGAGAGAAAGAAAACATGCTTCTTTTTTTTCTTTGGTGATCTCTCGTACTCACCGGGGCGCCACGTTCTCCCCGACAAACCCATTTGTCCCTTACAATCTCTTTTTCTTCTCCGCGCCCACTAAGCCTCTCATAACACCCTCTGTGTGACTAATCATTGGTAAATAAAAGGGGTAACGAGGCGACGATCCTTTTCTACCCTATGATTTATCTTCTCTTTTTTTTCATAACTCATAACGCATTCCCATTTTCGATTCGATTGACGATAAGGAAACTCGCTACTTTTCGGATTGAGAGAATCTTTCAATTACCGTTCAATCGATCGTGTTTTATTTATTATGGTAATATTATTTAGTGCAGAGGTGTTGACGCGGTCTTACGAGCTTCTTTACAACTATTTTTCTATTTAATTGAACGTTTTTGACTTTTTTATATGAAAAATAATGATTACTTAGTCCTGATAATAATTGTATTCGAGATACATTAGGAAGTAACAGTGACTGATATAAAATTGCTTATAAATAGTTTAAAAACAGCTTAATAGCAAAGAATTTTTTTATAAAATCGTATATCTCCTTCGTGATGAAGGGTTGAATTTAACACGAACAAAGGAATGTTGAAACAAGACTCAACAGAATCACCAAATGATTTACAACCTGCGAAGAATTGCTCAGTCTAGTAATGATCGAAATCCCGTACGGTGTATGACCCTTAAAGGAATGTTAGCGTGCACGCACGCATTTGAACGACAGCGAAGGATAAATATTCTGCACATATATACAAAATCGAGTGAAGGAATGCGGATATTTGCAGGTTATGATAGAATTCAGGAATGTGTTTCTTGTTTTTTTTTTTTATTCTCAATGCTTCTCGGGTGTGCTCTGGAGCGGTCGCCCGTTCATCGACAGGTTAAACAATAAGCGTGTAATTAAGATAGGGATCGTGTATAGCGGTGCACACTGGCGCGAGAATTGCACTGGATTATTATATATATGCACGTAAAAAAATAGAGGAGTTTTCATACAGCGTGTTAACCTTCGCGATATAACGCGAATTCATCTACTCTCCGCATCAGTTTACTGCAGCTACGTATACAAGAAAGAAGTATTAACAGAAAAAAAGAAAAAAAATAGCTTACCGAGGGGTTACACACGAAGAGTGTGGTATTTCGCGGTTCAAGCTTTCTTGGGGTATATATACGGGCGCGTCTATTTTCACACCGCGATACCGATCTTCTCACACGAGAACGAGAGCGAAAAAGACAGAGCACGAAAAGAGTGGGCAAGAAAGAGAGAGAGAGAGAGAGAGAGAGAGAGAGAGAGAGAGAGAGAGAGAGAGAGAGAGAGAGAGAAAGCGGCGCCCGAGTAATACAACACGGAACGGAGAGCAGCAGAGTGCGAAAGAAAAAAACTCATGGGAGGCTTATACTCCCCGGTAGGGTCTAATCAGATTGAAATTAATCAAGCCTCAATTAAGTACTCGATTACACAGGATTCCTGCATAATTCGAAGAGCTATGTGTCTGTGTGTGTCTATTCCTTTCCTTCGCGCTGTATTGCATGACGATAACCACCAACGATACCCGATTCTTCGCTCTTGCCTTTTTCTCCCTTTTGTTCCCTTTTTTCGCTTCGCCAAGATCTCGCCAGCTGTCCATTCACCCCCTTGGATAAAATTTATGTGCGAAAATGAAGTTTTTCAAAAAAGGATACACCCGCCGTATTTTTTAGATACTCTTTCTTTCAGGCTCGAAAAAAAAGTATTTAATTCAGTGAAATTGTGATACTATCTGCGATTAATAGTATTGCATTTCAAAAAGTTACTCGCTTTCTTTTTTGTGGATCTAATGCTATGAGGATGTTTTGCTTTAATTGATTGTATGTAAGCAATTAAATTAGATTTTTATGATGCGGAAGCAGTGTGTAGTTTCTTATGGGCATTGATTTTTTTTTTTTTTTTTTGATACGATGCAAGTGTATCAATTTCACGCGTGCCCTTCTAGAGCCTCGAAGTTAGAGAATCTTCTGATTATTCTCGCTGTTTGTGCGGAAATGCTTTGCGTTCTATTGCCATAACTGACTTATTCTCGATAGAGGCTTGATGGAAAGAAATGTAAAATGATGCGTTATCTTAGTCTCTTGTTCTTCGTCTTTTCTCGTTGAGGAAGAGAGAGGGAGAGAGAGAGAGAGAGAGAGAGAGAGAGAGAGAAAGGGGGAAAAACAATGTTGGCGAGCGTGCGTATATGAGAAGAGTGGCAACCCCATGTTCTGTCATGGTTAATTAAAGTTCTCAACGGTTAAACCGCTTAATTCGTCATGCTCCGAGTTTCTTCCTCCATGTCACGAAAAGTTGATAACAAAAAAAAACAGGAAGAAGATATGAAAAGAGAGATGAGAAAAAAAGAAGACGACGAAACGAAACGCAAATGAATATGAGCACCGAACGTGTACTCGTTCGCGCGCCAAGTTCGATTAATATTCGCTTGTTTAAATTCACTTGCCCAAGATATGTGTGGGAGATTCGTGAGCAAAACTTCTTTGCTCCGACGATTTTGGGGGCTCGCATATTTTTCCCAAGGGCTTCTCATGCCATCTTGATACTTGTTTTTCTTTTCAACTCTTTCTATAATCACTTCAGCTTATTTTTCGACCTATTGAAATTGCGTTGCAAAAATTATACGCCACTTTGCCCTTATGTCATCGAAATACGGTGAGGGATTCTTGCGTCATTGCGAATTTTCACGTATTCCGAATTGAAAATATTACGTTTTAATCGATAAAGACATTTTTATACTTTTTCCCACGTTTCACTGTATCGCGGTAATTTTCACTTGGAATTTCAGCGTGGAATTTATTTTATTATGAGAGCTCGACACGAATTTGTCGAAGTATTAACATATCAAATGATTTTTTCACATTCGCAATTTTTTTTTTAGCTACACATAAAGAGTAAAAGGGTGTCCATAAAATACTCCATCAAGGTTAGTGGCTAATTACAGTGTATAAAAAAATTTTGTGGCCAACAGATTTAGCATGTGTGAAAATTTTATTACGGTTGAACGACACAAAACCACATTTACTCTTAATTGAAATGTTATAGTCCGTAGAAAAGTTAATCGTGTGCTTTCTCATACGTATAAACATTTGTTTCTTAGAAAAGAAATTCTAAAAATGCCTAAATTTCGAACGTTTTCGAATTGTTCTTACTTTTGGCATTTCAATTTTTCAACGTTCAATTCATTAACTATAACGACAAAATTACCTCATGTAATATCGAGGCCAATCATTTTGATGAGAATTGACGAGCTGTACATTCACAATAATTGAAAATCGTCGTTGACACAATTGTTTCACTTGTACAAATGATTGAAACGCAAATTTTATGAGTTTTATAAGAGCGTCAGACTCGACTATTCGTCAGTCAAGAATCGTTATTTTCTCGTGATCTTTGCCGGCTGATTTTCTCCCAGGGTCGAATCTTCTTCCACGTCAAACGGTTTGTCAAAGTGGGAAACACATTTATTCATAGGAAAAGAAGTTACCAGTACGTGGAAGTTTCGAAGGGGGAAAAAGGGGAAAAAGGAAGTCGTTTTGTACCGAACTTTTCTGAGGAATTTGATATTGACTGTTTCCTGGATATAGATGTAGTGCAATAAAATAGAAAAAGATATTCTTAAAAAGGATTATTTTTCTGTATAAAAAAATAAAAATAAAAATAAAATAATTATATATATTTTAAATTATAAATTTTATATTATTTGATAATAAAAAATTATAAGGGTTTCAAAAGAATGTGTCTCATGGTTTTCCACCTACGTGTGCCGTGCTTGGTGGCCGATGAGATTGAGATTTTTCGAGTTTCGTATAGATCTTCGATCGTTTCGATACTTCGTGAACCCTATAACGATCGTGTTCGACTATTTTCTCGTGTAGAGTTTTCCCTATCTTTCCCTTGGTCCACAAAATTCTCGTAGGTACGTCGGTTCGTAGTAAAAAAAAGAAAAAACGTATTATTGGGCCCGTGTAATTCGAGCAGGTCTCATAAACGCATGCCGATTTCTATCTATCGTTTTCTTACCCCGGGGATTGAAGAGGGTGACTCGAGTTGACCTTTTATGGATTTCCAAGACACGGAAGGAATCTTTGTTGGTTGCTTTGTCGAACATTGGTCACTTTTAACATTATCTACTTCGACGAAATGTATATGAAATTCCTACAAGTCATTAATTGCTCGTTGGTCCTTCAAGGAGAAGGAGGGAAGGACTCGATGCCGAAAAGTTCGAAAAAAACTCATTTTATTTTATTTTTATTACCTCACCAAAATCGTATAAAAAAATTCTGGCGCGAGATTGTCCGAGTTACAATAAATTCCTCAACAATTCTGTCGTAAAATTTTTAATTATTCTGATATAAATTAATTTTTAATCCAATATTTGCAAGTATTTTTCTTATAATTTCAATTTGCATTACGAAAATCAGTTGAAATGATTGTTATAATAAAACGAGCTTCGATGAATTCTTCAATCATTTTCTCAATCCGATTTTAATCGAATTAAATATTTAATTTAATTGTTGCAATTGTATAAATTCAATCGTTTCGATTCGAAATCCGCTTTTTTTCTCGTACAAGGAAATTGGGTGTCCGAAGTGATGTAGTGGCGTTTGTGGTAAAAAAAACAATGAATCTCTCGCCGAACTAGAGATGTTTAACTCGACGAACGAGCGTTATCTCACGATCTTCCTATAATTCTGCCAAGTTTATGAGATCGAGAAAAGTAGAAGGTGAGACGAGACGTCTCACCTTCTACTTTTCAGTCAGGGTCAGGGGCGGGAGAGAGAGGGAGGGATCGTGCCATGTCCTGGAATGCCCGCTAGGAAGGCACAATGACGCAGAAACGCAACATAGGTCTCTTTTTCCAGGACAAAAGACGGAAAAAAGGCTCTTTCTTGTGTGCTCTATTGCAACAAGACGATGCGATAAGATCAAAGTGTTGCAAAGCTAGGGGTGGACATCAAAAGAAAGAGAGAGAGAGAGAGAGAAGGAGACAGGTCTTATAGCTTTTTTCGTCTGGATCCAGCAGACGATCGAATTTAAAGAGAAAAAAAGAAATAAAACCAGACAAACATATATCTATTGAGATATCTAGGAAAATAAATCGTAAAACACTGGATTAATTAACTTTTCACTGCATACGAGAAACCCAAATATGGCCATTTTGCTTAAATATGGTGAACATAATTTGAAACATTTTCCTGTTGATTATTACGTTAAAGATACGTCAAACTGTAACAACTATTTGTTTTTTACATTCCTCTTCGTTTGTGAGGGTTAAATTAAAAGCCTCGTCTCTCTGGCAAACTGCCATTTCTAATCTGAGATTGATTCTCGAAAGTTTTGATGAAGAATCCATCGGGAAATAAAAATAAAAAGACGATAATGATGATATTCAATTTGATGTAGACTAATGAAGATCTCGTATCTGATAGTCACGCCTTAATCTCGCAGCGTAATATTTGCCGATCTTATAATTACGCAATGACTCGAGGGATTGGAGGACGATGAGAGTCCCGCGTTGGCTCTCGCGCCGGCTTGTTATAATTATATATATATATATATATATACATATACATATACACCGAGGATCTTGAACACGATCGTAAATTCTCGAGATACACAAGAAGAGAATTGAGTCGTCTATAAAGTAAAATATAGTACAGCGATGACGAGTTTTCTCGTCTCTACAATATCTGACTGGAGATTCCAACAAAAAATCAGGGGGAAAAAAGTGACGGAGAGACAGAGAGAGCATGTATTCGTGGGTAGGCCAATGGGAGAGATTGAATCTGTGAGTTCGCAAAATGCGAGTTTTGCTCGAGCGAGGGAGAAAGACAAAATTCTGGGCATAAATCTAAGGTGGATGGAATAACAGTGCCGGTGCAAAGGGCGATGCCGAGAGGCCATGAATCATAAATGCTTCTTTCGGGACGCGCCGAGCGCGAGCTCATAGACTCGGTCGTGCTTCATACCACCTCTCTCCTTTCTTTACACACTAACTTTTGCTCCTTTCTCACTCTTTCTATCCCTCTTTTTATCCACCACTGTCTCGCAGTCCCTGATGCTTTACGTCCTGTCCTTTTCGTACTATGTTTTTACCTCTTACTACAGCTCCACCAAAAGAGATACGAGGAATAAAAACAACGAAGCTGAAAAAAATGAACGTTGATGCTGAATTCATATAGGAAAGAATCTCCTAAGGCGAGTGATTTGGGTGGTCGAGAGATTAGGGGAGGTCTCGCGGCATTTATTCGACCGTGGTAGATGATAGCGAGGTAAACACTGTATAAACGCCATCCAATATGGATACGTGAGTTGCCAGAATATTCTACGGGCTTTTCAACATGAAATTAAATGGTTCTCCTTTTATAAAAATCAAAATTGTTTAAGAACAACAATATTTCTTTGGAAAAAAGAACGCTTTTGTTCCAAATATCAAAAGGCTTGCGGTTAATTGCGCTAATCTGTAATTCCTCGGTTAATTTACCATTTTTTGGTATTAATAAAATCGTTTTTTTGTCAACAACGAAATAGGAAATAAAAATATCAAAGATAACTCGTTTTAGGAGTTTCAAAAACATCTTACAAAAAGTTCCGACTGATCCCACGCTAAAAACCCCGTGTACACAATTTGTTTTTGCATGAAACATCCACGAGCCCTTGTTTCGAGAATGAATAAAATATTAATTCACTCAAGGTCTAATCTGTTTCACGAGAGTGCGTGTTATTTTGTTTTTTTCTCCTCGACCTCTTATCAACCGTTTTTCGTTGAACAATCGTAGGGTTGTTCCGTAGATTGTTTATGCTGGTCACGACAAAAAAAAAAGAAATTTCTACTACGGTTTGGAGACCGCGAGATTTGTACAGTTTGTCCTTTGCTCCTCTCCTCGTGAAACATTCGGTTCGTTTCACACATGGGATAAAAAACACGATGAGAAATGGGATAGGTGCGAGGGACGCACGTGGATTCTTTCCTCTCCGTGCGGACGCTACCGTGGGACAATACGAACACGAGTTGTTAGTCATTGGTGGACCAATAAATTAGGAAGACCGCGAGAGAGATGTAACATTTTTTTCGATATTTTGTTAATTCGACAAATCCGCAAAATACTCGAGATTTTCATTCCCAATTTGTTACCATCGTTAAAAATGTTTCATTCTCGATATAAAATATATACGTTTAAAGTTTATACTTGAGTAATGTGTTCGTAATCTCGTTGCGTGCTGCGTGCAAAGGTCGAAAAAATAAAAATTGGCCATCCGGTTTCTAAGATATATGAGCGCCGTGTGAAAATACCGTAAATTCTCCGATAGAGATATATCTGTCAGACTAATTTCACATCCGGCATCTTCTCGACCTCCCCAGAGTAAAAATTAATTTTATTTTTCAAAGACACTCGTTTGATCATGATAATTAATTACGACCAGTTATTGCATTGCGAAAGTTGCAATTTTTATTTATTTATTTTTGACAGCAATTATTCATTGGTGTGCAGTTACTTTTTTCATAAATTTTTAACAACAATCAAATCGTGAAACTAAAAATATATTTCGTTGTTAATTTTCAAGGCAAAATCTCCTCTGATGTTTCGAAGAGTTTAGTCAGTTTGACTTGTAACGAGAGCGTAAATTCATTCTGTTCTCTCGAGTCCTCCGACCTCGCCGGCAGTATAGATATTGAATAATGGTCGATCCTAGAACGAACCGCAGACTAGATTCGCCGAAGGCGCAATATTAATTAGTGGTATATATATATTACCAGTACAAAACGGGATTATAACATGATTCCGAGCACGCGCGATTCTCATCCTGTCTCGCGTTATTCGAGTGTCATTGATGATATTATTTTTGCACCGATTCGATAATTATAACCTTTCATTGCGAATTGCTTGCGTTTATTAATAATGAGCGATAAACGCTTTAAAGAATAATATAATTCACAGACGTGATAAATTAAAATTGCAAATACGAGCGTATACGTATCGTCAAACGATCGTGATTAAATTTTATCCTTATGGGTGTCGCGGTTCATAGGAAAGCCTGTAATTATACTGTTACTCATTTTTAAATATTATTTTTACTTATCACAAGTTGTGAGTAAATATGAACATTTAATTGGTACTCAAAGTTGACATAAATGGATAATAACCAATATATTTATCTTGGCAATTATCGAAACGTTAATAATTATCTTAGAAATCATCCAATGCCTGTCTCGCCTGTTATAATTCAAGAATTACACATTCGTTTTAAAGATTTGAAAATAAAAAAATTGAAAATATGAAAAGATAATGAATTCATAAATATAATATTCAGTTGATTAATTCCACGTATTTAAAAATCCACGACTCATTTAGACGACGTTGAAAACAAATTTGATAAACCTTTCAAATTCTGGTATGCACGAACATTTAATTTATTTTCTATGGATCGGGAGAGTCAACAATTTATTGATATGAAGTCGCAGTGTACTAAATAGTGACAATATATATATATATAAATATATACGCAGAGTCGTATTATGAGAAAAAGTTTCAACGAAAGAATCAAGACTAACGGGTTGCAGTGAGATTTATATCGAAGCGATGATTTATGCTTGGAGCCAATTAGAACTTGGGCGATTCTAAATCAGTGCAACACGTATATTCCATTTGGTTTTTTGTCTTTCTTTTTATTTATCTCGCCCTGTTTGCAATAATAACGATGGTGATGATGATGATGATGAGGATTGGATCGCAGTTCTCGTTCATTTTCTTTAGCTTCTCTCGATGTATGAAAAGGATGTCTGATGCTTCGCATTGTCGATTTTATATATGATGTAGCTAGACTGAGAGGGAGAGAAAAAAGGAAGATGGCAAAAATTTTGAATGCACCCTCTCAGCAAGGCGCGACTGATCGGTCCACGGAGTTTACGCCTTTCCCACCCACGTAGTACTCGTTATAGATTTTATTGTATCAACAAACCAGTTCGTTTGTTCGCCGCACAACGTGATACAATTTTTCATACGTCTGTATATACGTTTATACGTACATATGTATGAATTCTTTATATACACATATATATATTTATGCCTGTATGTACAACGTCAACACTCGGGAGTAAATTGAAATCAATTCGTCGTCCGGCGGCGACTATTAGCCGGGAGCGAAGAGAAAAGTAGACGCGAACTGGCTCTTCGTATATACCGCAACTCGATTCCCTGTCTGAGCAAACAAAAATTTATACTACTGCGTCCGGCATAATCGCTGTTCCTTTTTTCCTTCATTCTTACTCTAACGAGACACCGTAAACTCGACATTGACAACTATCCCCTAGTGAATTTCAATGGAACCGTAAAATACGATTACGACATTGATTATCGTTTTGAAGTTTACATCGTTCGAATGTAACTAACTTGTATTTTATCTATTTTTTCATTCCATACGTTCGCATCGCATCGCAAACATATATGTTTTTCTGTTTTCCTATTACAATTTTCTAACAATGTGAAAAAATAATAGAAAATTTATTGTCTCTAAAAAAGAAGGCGAACGAAGGGAATAAAAGTAAAAAGAAACGAAAGATAAAAAGCAAAAGCCAGGAGTTGAAGGAGGAAGAGAGATGTTGAGCTCGAGTGTGGTGTCCGCGATAATTCACTCTCGCTGCGCTCGGACTTTAGAAAAGAGAGAAAAGAAAAGAAAAAGAAAAATGAAAAAAAAAAATCATATTCTCGCGAGCCATAAGCGAGTTTTCATTATCTTCGCATTAGTGTGCTATTCGGGTGTGGCTGTGCGTGTGGTCTCTGACGAATACAGTGACGTTTTAGCGTTCGAGAATGTTTCGCCGCAGTATTTAACGATGTTACATGTATCGATAAGAATATGTACGATCTTATAACGTTCCCGATATCGTGAGAATGCAGCCATAGTTAAAGAATATATACAAAATGATAGGAAAAGATGCAAGCTATCGTGTCTCGATAAAAGTCATACCATTAGCTGTACGCAGCTTATATATATATATATATATACACAGCCATATAGCTCGAGATAAAAGTACTTTAGTCAGGCGACGAGAGCAGAGCACCTACGGACAAGTTTCTCGATACACCAGAGCCTTTCTCTCTTTCTCGTTCTTTCTTTCAATGCAAGTCTCTTTCACGACTCTCACGCTTACTGAGCTACATACATAACATATATATACAAATATATATACACATATGAACATGCTCGTCTTCTTCCTCTTAACTTCTCGTGGAAAATGCGACGTGCAGCATTCGAGATTTATGGTTAACGCCGACGACTTCGCAGTAGCAATGTTGCTCTGCGAGAGAGAAAGAAATAGAGGGAGAAAGAGAGTAAGAGAGAGAGAGAGAGAGAGAGAGAGAGAGAGAGAGAGAGAGAGAGAGAGAGAGAGAGAAGAGGATCGGCAAGATCCGATTCGCTACCAACTAGTTTAACGGCGTTCCGTCTCGTACGATGCACCGTCCTGAATTGCACTTTTACACAACTACCACTAACACTCCTCGTACTCTCATTCGTTCTCTCTTTCTATCTTGCAAGTACCATCCTCGAGTACGATCGGACTTGACCAGAGAGCACCACAAACCAACCGGAGAGTTGAGCACAGCTCGATTATAATAACCGCCTCTCTTGGATCCTCTCTCTCTCTCTTTCTCTTTCTCTCTCTCTCTCTCTCTCTCTCTCTCTCTCTCTCTCTCTCTCTCTCTCTCTCTTTATTTCTATCTATATTCTCTTTCCATCTCGCAAATCTGCAGCGGGCGCGATCGATTTTATCCTTAAAGGCGAAAGTGCGCATTTCCTGTAACGGGTATCTCATCGGTATCAAGCACGAGATTGTTTCTCTTTTTATTCCCATTCCCTCCTTCTCACTCTTCACTTCACTTCTTCAGCGTGTTCTTCCTTCTTCTCTCCCCCTCCCTCCATTTCTCTTACTTCTTTTTGCCTTTATTTTTGTATTGCGCGATCGACGATCGCCGAGCGTGCCGGAGGCCCGCTCGCATCATCGACAACAAGAAAATGCGGTAGATCGGACTCACTTGTAGTACGAGATAAGACGCTTTTCTCTATCTCACTCCGCCGAGATTCCTCTCTTGGTTTTTTGCTCTTCTCCCCCCCCCCCCCCTCCTCCTGTGCCTTCAACCTGCCTTTTCCATGCGACAATGTTACTTTACTCCCGAGATCCTGTGCTCTACACATATACTTGTTGATACACGTGCATGTTTGTATGTAAATAGACGAGGAATCTCTGTTTTTGATAGATGAGCATAAATTTTCGAACACAGGCTCGTGTGTTTATACATATCAAATCGTTTTTGGTACAGCTCTTCCACAGCTTCCTTATATTTTTTAATAAAATTCTCTGGCGAAACGGTATACATATACACGGTATATCGAAGAAGATCAGAGAAAAAGAGAGAAAGAGAAAAGATAGCAGGCATCGAGAGCTACGTCAGGGGGGGTCGTCTTGCCACCGTCCACGCTGTTGAAACTTAATTTACGACTCATTCTCTCCTCAGCTCGAAGAGAAAGAGATATTAATGCTATGAATCCGTGGGATATTACGTTTTTTGTATAAAAAAAAGAAATAGAGAGAAAAAAATACGAAACTATATTTGATAGCCAATTGAAATACGATTGGACGAGAATTTGGTGGTTACGGGAGGCTGTCGTCGATCTCGTATATACAGTAGAAACTCTTATAACATATCGTCGTAAAATCGCACACGTTGCTTGAAAAATCGAACACTGATTCGATTTTTGTAAAAAAAAAATGGAAAAACCACTTCTTTTGCACTATTTTCGGCTCAGCAAGTTGGTAGCGCTCTAATAATGTGAAATTGCGAATTGAAGAACGATCCCAAAAAAGAAAAAATGTCCCCAGGGAATACCCAGGAAACTCTGGTGATTTTTCTCGAGAACGAAACTTCGTAAATCTATCATGATACTAAGTAGGCAATGCGCACGTTTCAACTGACATCTTTTTTTTTTATTTATTCAAAAGGGGGGAAAAATGTTTTTCTCAAGCGTCTTCAAGAGAAATGTTCAAGAAGTGATCTTGTCCGAAATTAATTACTTCCGTCGATTTGTCTCTGCAAGAAAAGCAAGCAGCATCTCTACTCACGTTTTTAAGAGGGTGAGTTTAACAGCCGGGAACGAAACGAGTGATAGAAAGACAGAAAAAACAGCATAGAAAATGGGGAAAAAAGACGATCACGATTTACGATATTCCCAAGGGAGAGGCTCACAAGAGACACAACAACAGCTCGTAAAATTTCATTCCAAAATGTGTTCTGACATCGCGTCCGCAGGACTTTACGAGCTTGTAGGACTCTAAACGATCTACTTATACCGCTTGGAAAACAGGTTGACGAGCGTATAGAAGAGAATCTACGGAAACCTGCTGAACTGAGGTCAGATACTCCAATGAACGTTTTAACGTATATATAGATATACCAATGTATATATTTCGCCGTCATCATCGTTATCTTGAGTACATTTATCAAATATGTATGCATTAATTATTCCACGAAGAATCAACCCAACGATCATCCGTAATATTCCATTTTTTCACTCAGAAATATCCTACTGACACTAAGTTCAACTTCGCATCATGTCCGAATATTTTTTTTAAATTCTTCCGATAGTGATAATTCGTTGTTTGGTAATTTTTAATTTAACACAAGTAAAAAAATGTCGTTACTACTGATAAATGAAAGCAAAAGAGCCGATTTTCTTTTTTTATAAACTGAAACAATATTTGAAAAAGATTTGCCTCTAGAAAAAAATTTCTTCTTATTTTTCCATGAGGCTGAAATACTTTGTATCTAGCTCCATTGAAGAATTTATTGTGTAAACTTTATCGAAATGAATAACGACCGAAAGTGCCGATGAAACGCTTTCCAGTAAAAAAAAAAAGAAACTACGATGTTATTAATCAAATTTCAAAAAATTTGGAATGTTGGTTTCGGATTTTTTTTTTCGAGGTTTCGGAGTGCTAAATGAAGAAATAATAATTAAGCTGAGTAGCAAATATTTGAGTTTTTAAACATTTTTATTTGACTATAACGAGGTGGAGCTTGAATGAGATAAAATGTTGAGTTGCGAGTGTATACGCTAAGTGTTATAATGACGATTTGTAAATAGGACTATTTTAGTGTAAGAATTGAGGTGAAAACGTTTACTGATGCTGCCTTCGGAAAGTCGCGAGTTTTTACAGCGTTCTATCGAATGTCTCAATTTCTATAGGTGTTAAAATGCTTTAAAACGTTAAACGCACTTATCACGGACAAACTCGCAATAAAAGTACGTGTTAATATCTCATTAATGCTCGTTAATGTCGGATTTCTTTTTGTCGGTTAGTAAAAAAAAAAGTGGCTACTTTTTCTTATCCGTCAGGGTTACGGACGAGTATAATAAATCTTAAGATCTTAATACGGACATGAAAATGTATTGGGTCGTTCGGAAATGTTTTGGAATCGTACGACCATATTTTTTCGAATAATTTCGAGTTTCACGCACGGTTTGGGAGCCGTGTTGTGACTCTTTGAGTTTCCGAAGGGTTCAGATTCACATTTATAACCGCGTGTTAATACGCGATTCATGAAAGGAAAACCCAAAAGTAGACACGATGACGTAGAAATATAGGATGTTAAATAAAAAAAACAGCTGCTCCCATGGTGTACAAACATTGTATAAATTGGAACACCTCTATTTTGCCACATAGTTAGGGTCGATTGAAAAGAAAAACAAACCGTCGACGCGCAACGTCAACGCGCTGGTTGTAACGTCGTGTTCAAAAACATCTGTCTGAACCGCGTTGAGATACGCTCGATAATAGAACTTGCTCTCTGCAAGACAAGCGAGAAAGACGAAGACGATATCCTCCCTCTCTAGTTTTACGGAGTCTCGTAAATTTTTAAGTCGATAAGATCGTGGTATTTCGTTCGAAGAGATAACAAATTTTTTTTTCCTCGTAAAATTCTCTCTCGTTAGAATTAAAAAAAAAAAACAAAAAAGTATATTGAAGTATTAACGAATAAGAAATAGTCATTTTTCCTAGCGGACTGCACTTACTTTGCGAATTTTAGCCGCATGAACGACATTGCTTTTAGCGTATTTTTGTCCAAGCACAAAAACGATTGAACCAGCGACAACTAGGCCAGCTCCGGTTATGAATTTTTTTTTCGGATAACGAGCTACGACACTTGACCATGATTTACTACGTGTATTTATCCGTAAATGATTTTCGGACAGACGAACAAGCCGTCGCGACAGTTGTGCGAGAACGGTCGCCATTCTCGGCTAACTGGACAAAACGCGATGGTGCCTCGTACCAACAGCTGATAGAGCTTCAAGAGGAAGAACGTAACGCGCACGCCTCGAATTCTTTCGCCAACCAAAGATTATAAATAGTCGAGTCTACCCAGGTCATATATATATATATATATATATATATATATATATATATATATATATACTCTTATTCCCTCTGTATTTTACATGTACTTGACAACATTCAACCTCAAAAATATAACGTTATCTCAACATTCCCCTACCTCACTGCATCACTCGATCCCTCCTTTTTCCCTGTCGACATCCTCATAATATGTCTCGACTACTTACGAGTGACTTTTAAACGTTTATGTACAAACCAGAAGTTCAACGATATACCAGTTTAAATACAAGTGGAAAATTTCCTTGCACCATTCAATCCGCGCCCACGTATTCGCTTTCTCCCCTTTTTTAAAACTATAAAACATTTTTTCGAATTTCAATTCTCAAGTCTCACACCTCTGCGGATTCAACCGTGTGAATACTTTTCAACCCTTCCAGGAGATTTCTCCACACGTGGAATTCCCGAATCCATAAACAAGTTTTATATAATTATTAAAAAGATGTTCCATGACCCCGAAACACTGATTCGTATAAAAAAGAAGATTTCATTACAAAATAATATGCTCGAAAACTTGAATAACTCGATTGGAATGAAGCTCTCGCGATGCCACGCAACGTGCATAACTTTTGAAGAGAAACGGAAAACATTAATTGCTACTTATTAGCGAGATGTACTCGGGGCAGGATACTCGAACGTTGTTAAATAATTACGGCTATGTTTATTGAAAGAGAGCGCGTTTTAGCTCCCCTTTCTGGTATGTGAAATCCTTTGACTCGGTGTGTTGAATCGTTGAAGTCGAAGCGTATTATGACATTCCAAGCAGGCGGAAGTTTTACGCGGAAATTCATATATATGTATAAACATACGTATATACATCGTTCACGTGGATGTTGCACTCATTTTCGACGACCTTGCGTCTCGAGTAGTCTCGCTCCGTGTGTACACAGACGATTGAGCTCCTTTATAGCATAAATCGAAGAACCGGGTTTGACGATGATGTTCATGTGTGCAGCTGCTTTGCCGGCTCCCTATTGCTACGTGTTGGGTAGTTATAGTCGGGAAACTCGATCGAACGCAAGGAGACTCGCGTTCAGTAATTGCCGGTTAATTATCATCGGCCTAGATGGCACGTATAAGCGTCCTGGCAAAGTATACACTTATATATGCTCCTTGCGATGTGATTTCCCGTCCAACGAACCTCATCGCCCGACCAACACATTTTTGAATTGGAATGAATCTCTCCTAGGACGATCCACCGATACTTATCCACCAGAACCCCATTCCCTTGCTCTGTTTTTTGTCCTCGGGGCTTTGCTTGGTATTTTTTCAATTTCTTGCAATCCTGATGACAATTTTCTACTGAATTATAATTTTGAGACGTCCAGAGCTGGGATTACAGATCTTGCTAAGTTTTCGCATACCATCCTCCGTTTAATTACATAAAAAAAATTGATTGGGTAATTAATCGAACACTGACAAACAAAAAACGAACAAAATTGATTGTTTCGACTTACGAGAATACTTGCTTTGACATGTAAAATAAATTATTATCATTAAAATACATCGTGAATCAAATGACAATAAAAAATTCGTATTAATTCATCGTTTCTTTGATTTCTATCGTAATTTTTGAAATATACATTATATTCGGTGCACTAACATTGCAAAAGTGAATAGAACGATCGATTCATGAGTTTCAGGCATATTTCTGAACCTGAAAATAAATTGTAATTAAGATGGTGGTTAAAATAAAAACTAGTCGGATGTACCATTTACATGAAAACTTGAACAGCGTCTTATCAGAAGTACACACTCAACGAATGAGTAGGCAGGATTATGCACACGCGTTCGTTAGAGAAGAGACTCGTGTATGGCTGCTAAATTCACTGCAGAGATTGAAGAAAAACGTGTTCGCCCAGATGGGCGTAAACGGTGCTGATATACATGAACATATACAGACATATGTGCACATATATGCATATGGAAGACAGCTATTCCACAAGAAATGCAATCACCCTTTTTCCAACGACGCTACGAATTTATTTCCCTCTTTTTCGCTCTTCCTTACGGGACTGATGATCGATCTGAGCTGCTCTGATCGCGATATTATGACACCCTTTGCGCTGACTTTTCTAGCTTGCTTACAATCTTCGCCTCGCTGTTTATCCACTTCTATCCATATTTATATGTTTATATATAAGTGACAAATTTCCCAACCGATTCAACCTAATAACATAACGTGTATTCTCATCTCTCTTTCTCCAACATTAGCGCAAATCGTTTCTATCTTTTGTTTTATTGTCTTTATTCTATTTTTTTATTTTTTATTATTTTTGTGGTAATTGACCGGAAGATAAGAGTTTATAGCGTCGATACATACGTCCGGGTGTGTCAGTGAGAACGCAACTGTAATAACAATTACCCATCTGAGAGCTGCGTACGTGTATATATATATATATATATATATATATATATATATATATATATATATATATATGTATGTATGTATGTATGTATACGTGACATTATATATGCGTGGAATTTTACTACTACTCTATGGGGGAAAAAATACTCTCGTAGTTTTTCCCCCATTTTTTATATACATTTCTCATTCTCTCTCTTTCGTATCGTTCAATTATTATTCCGAGCACGTATCGACGGTTTTTTTCCAATTTTTTTTAACGCTATTGGAGAAATATGCGAACGGAAGAAACACTCGCTGTTTTACTCTTCTATAGAACATGCGACCGAGAACTTTTTCTTTTATTTCTTTTCATCGTTCTCCTTTTTTCACACTCTTCTTCTTCTTCTTCTTCTTCTCGCCAGTCCACGGGAATGAAGCCGTTGCGGCACGCGTCCATAGGAAATAAAAAAGAAGAGGAAAAAAAATGAAACGTTGAAAATTCTCGAGAACAGAAACCCGCTAGAATGTATTGTAAATTTATAAATAATACTCACGGGTATTTTTGACTATCCTCACGAAAAAACGACCGAAGACCCCTCTCCGACATTTTTTTCTCTCGCTACGATGCAACGAACAATGTCTCACTTATCGTGGGGCAACATCTTCTTTTCTAACGCACGATCCATGGGTGGTTGAGCTCCCGTGTTTCATCTGAATACAATGACGAATAAATTGTCCTTCACGATTTTGGCCAGGCGGCTTTTCGGCCGTGTATACATATATACGGACGAAAACACATATTCATACATATAAAGTCAAGACGTCTTCACTCGAACAGAAAAAAAGAAAAACATTTGAAAATTAATTCCAGAATAGTCAAAACACATTGCGGTAAAACTTGAAACATTTTCCAAATTCTTCATTCTCAGTATCCATTTTATCTTAGGGGAAGTTAGAGAATCGTCCTCTTTGAAAGTGGGTTAATATTTGACCAATTTCCAAACACTTTGTGCTGCTAAAGGCCCGCAAGTAAAAATAAAATACTAACTCAAATTAGCTACTGAAAATTTGTAATATTTGTTGGAGATTTTTGAATCAAGCCACTTAATAAATCTTCATTTTCCAACTCTTCAAGATTCAATGATTTATTGGAAAATCCTTGGAACTTCTGGAATATTTCTCAGCTTGAAACGATCTGGTGTCTGTTTTTTTCTCTTGTAGAGTCATCGATAAATTATAATTGATACTCAATTCGTAATAAATTAATTTTTGAACAGGTTTATATGTATATTGTTTTTACAGAAACCGTTAACGACGAAATAAAGTACGATGGATGTCGAGAGTTCTTGTAATTTGTGTGTTACATGGCTTAAGGCAACGAGGCAAGACCACACTAGACGAAGAACTCCTATAAGTATTAGTTGTTTGCGTATGTATGCCTACAAATTGTCAAGAAACACGATATTGAGAAGTTTGTGTTCTGTGCTGCAGAGAACGATTTTTGCTTCGAGCGATCTTTGCGATACTGATTTGAATAATTCGAAGTTATCGAGTATACGAGAATCGATTTTTTTGTCAATCTATTCTCAATGACGGTGTTGAAGTTCTCGTCGTTGAAATTTATCAGTTTTCTCAATTGTCAAAAGTTTCTTTTGATAATTAATGAAATTAATATAACTTTTTTTCGATAAAGGTCAATTGCTCTGTTCCATTCCATAGAAATTTCAACATTATCTTCGATGTATCGTATCTTCTTCTGTGGAACAAAAACAGATCGAATACTGTGTTTGGACAATATTAAACTTTAACTCGTGACGAATCAATGACGAGAGAATATTCCATGTAAAGCTATGACGTCGTCGTCTCTTGATGTTGTAGAGGAAACGGGGCTTGCGTACAGTGTTTATCAGGTCTCGATAACGGTAATGACATCTGGACACGCGGCGATGACCCCGGGAAAATGGAACGTTCTCAGAGTACAAACGATCGAAAGGGTTATTCGATTTTTATTTTTATAACGTACGTGTACACTTTTTGTTATAATCATTAATATTCGGAGATAAAATGCATTAACGGTCTTGGATTGAAAATTTTGTAGCTGGACTTTGATATTTTCGAAGTGGCGATGAAAAATGTTCCCTGGCTTTATTCATGAAATGTATTTTTTTTCGTTTGAAACTGCTCTTTACGAATCGTTAAACAATTCGTACAATGGTAATTGAACAATAGAAATGTTATGATAATATTTCACTTGATTTTTTCAAAAACTTTCTACAAAATTCCTGCGTCACATACGTAAACCACATAAAAACAATATCGTATTATGCGTGCATACGAAAAATTTATTTAACTTCTCATCGTGCATAAAACGGATTTTAACAGCATTTGTTTCAACTTTTTGAGCAAGAACATCATTCATATTACGACATTCTCTTAACAAGACACTGCTTTATTCAATCACACAAATATATATATATATATATATATATATATATATATATATATATATATTGGGCTTGATATTCGCATATCTTCCAAGTCTATTATCCGGAGGCGATATAATCGCATTCCGAGCACATAATTTAGAGGCTGATTACCATGTTAATACACGAACATTCCACCAACGATAAAAATACGTTTGGGACCCTGCGGGAGTTAGCGCAAGAGAGAGAAAGAGGCAGAGTGAACGAAGAAAATAAAGAAAGAAAGAGAATCCTCGAGCGTGGAAAAGTTTAAGCGCGTGTAGTTTCTTCGAGAGTCTTTTACGATAAAGTGATAAATCCCAGTCGCGGTCTGTGAAAGTCTAGGATGCTTCGGGATCGGTTAGTCAATCGATCGATCCTGGCGAATTGATGCCCATGATCTTCCGGCAGTGGAATGATTTCTCATGATTACGGGAGACTCTCGGTATCGCGTCTACATGAATTTTTATAGTCTATACATCGACGTTTATTACCGAAGGGTAAAAAGTATTTATTGTCGGCGAGAGATCAGTCGCAGCCGGGATTATTGGGCATTAAAGTTTTCTCAAACGCGTACTTCTTTCATCCGTCTATCGGCGAGTCGCGTTGTCATCTGGCGTGACTATCGAAAAACCTTCCGAACACAATCCTTAAACGGTACCATTTAATCTTCAGTATTCTTGACTAGTTTTCTTGATAGATCTCTCGTTCGGGATGCTGCGAGTCGATTGTCGCGATCTGGAGAGTCGCACGACTCGTAACTCCATTTTAACTATATAAACACAACCACATATATATATATATATATATATATATATATATATATATATATACATACATATTGCGGAACGCAGTTCCCGTAATAAGAGCAAACACGCTCAGGAGAAATAAACTTGCAGTGTGTGTCTCGCAAACGTGACATCAACAACGAGAAAGA
Organism: Rhimphoctona megacephalus; assembly: GCA_963989365.1. Lineage (NCBI taxonomy): Eukaryota > Metazoa > Arthropoda > Insecta > Hymenoptera > Ichneumonidae > Rhimphoctona > Rhimphoctona megacephalus. The sequence continues at coordinate 12,364,385 of OZ022421.1, read as the reverse complement.
GAGTCCTATACGAGCTGTCTCTCATATATCCGCACTCTTTTACTAAGAGAATTAAAGACACGCTCTTTCTCTCACGTAGCATCATCCGAAGCGACTATCGCGATAGAAACACGAACCCCTTGACACTCTCTCCCCACGTTCCCTTCGGATATTCCTTTCTCGAGCTCGGGCGCATCGCTATTTCGATAAAAAGACGAGAAATAAAAAAAAAACGAGGGGCAAGAAAAACGTGTACAATTTATCCGTCCCGCAACCTTCGAGTGAATTTCTTGCGACGTTAGAAAATCCACGCTCCACCGTGTAATAAATCGGCATCTCTCTCTTCAACTCCCTATGTTTATATAGAATCTCGCACGCGCACACGATAGAGTAACACGAGAGTTCAACGGCGAATAACCCGCTCGCGAAAAAACGAGAAGAAGCAGGATTTAACAAAATAATATAAAAAATATAAAACGAATTTACGAAGTATATATAAAAAAAAAAAACAATGAAAAAAACGTGTAATATTTACGATCTTTGGGAGTTTTGTGAAACACGAGAGTCGTCTTGGTGGCATATGTCTTGGCATCCGCGCTGTGTATTCCACCTACCTCTATCCCTATATATATCTATCTGTATTCGCCAGTAGAACAGCTTCTCTCCCGCGCTTGCAGCAGCATGTCCGATTCCAAACATAAATCTTCCTTTTCTACCGCCATTTTTTCTCTCATTTCGTTTCGTTTTATTTGCTTTGGTTTTCTGTTTTTTACTCTTTTTTTTATATATTTATTCGCATCGAACATTTACTCCCTGAACATCGCACATTTTCCTTTACCCTCTGGCGTAAACGTATTACACACAACCTGGTATCATGTACACTTTTGTAACTAATAATTATAGCTTGTATATGAGAGAGAGGAAGCAAAGGAAAATCCCGCAATTACCAAGAAGGCGTTGGCGTATTTGCAACTTTTCTCTCTTTTATTCGCTGCGTAACGAAAGAAAGAAAAAAAACTATTGCGATACGTGCGTGAATCTCTTCAATTGCTCGCGCTAACGCGAATCCGTATGTGCTAGTTCATTAAAACTCCCCTCTTTTCCTTCTCGTGGAAGATCTCGTTCTTCATAGACTCATCACTTAAAACGAGAGAGTGCGAAAATGGTAGAAAGAGAATGACGTCAAACCCGAGTTTCTCCGAGTGACACGTGCCGACAATTCGCTTATGCAAAAAATAGATCTGTCCGAGAAATTTTTTTCTGCGCTATATACTCAATGAAAATATCCACTTAAATAATGAGTAGACGATGCGTAAGAATTTTTCCAAAATTAGGGCGATGAGCCGCGGAGGACCGAACTCTAAAAAATTACTTCCACGTTCAAACATTCGGGGAATCCTAACGGATATTGTAAACTGTTCCTAAATATTTGGATGTGGAATTTCTTTTTTATCGTGTTCTCCACTCTTCTCAAAAAACGTCTTCATAATAAAGCCAGAAGAAAAATAGAACGTAAAGAAAACTGTTCATTTGTTTTTCTGTACGAAAATAAAATTAACTAATCATCGACGTAAAAAAAAAAAAAATTGAACGCGAAGGAACATTTGAATTCCAATGTAAATACAATTGCATTTTTGTTTCTTCAGCAATTATTATTATTTTATGCAAAAGGAAAAAAGGTTGTTGAACAAATAATAAAACATTTCTGTTGTATTCAATGATAATTCATTTATTTATTCTAAAAAGTGTATGGCGACGATATTGTGGGTTGTCGATGGACGAGGATTGGTTTTTTTTATTTATTTTTTTTGGCGTAATCGGCCAGGAATGGGGTCGAGGGGCACGCGCGCTCGCGCACGTGACACAAGTGGATTGTTTGTTCCAATTAAGGAGATACCTTCTTATTCGATGAGAAGACGATTTCTGAGAGTTCAAACGGTTATCACAAGGTAGCATCCGTGGTCTCCCTATTTATTTTGGATCCAAAAAAAAGAAAAAAAAATCAGGCTCGTTCGATTTTTCTCAAAATACATATCAATATATATATATTTGCGTCTTTCACATTCATTCTTTGCCTTTTCGATTATAATTCCGCTATCTTCACAGATATATCTCGTTCATATTTCTCCTCTCCTTTTTCTGTTTTTTTTTTTTTTTCATTTATTTTTTAAAATATTTATTTAATATTTTTAATATCTTTCTTTCGCAACAAAACTTTCGCGCAAACTCTTATTACAAAAAACGTCCTTTTTGCTAATTGAAATACTTGCCTAAACTTAATAGTTTCAGTCTATGAGATTAAGGAGTTTCGGCACAAGTGGCAAAATGTAACCATTTACTTCAAATTTACACAGTATATTCGTTGACATATACTGGATGTGTCGTCCAAATTTTAAATCGATCGCCTATACCGTTTTTGTGAAATTAAATATCAAAAAACACTTTTTAACATGGTGAGGAGATGCCTACGGTCATTGGTGAACGACAGTTTTACGAATGGAATACTGAGAAAAAATGTTAAAAACTAATTGAAAAACTGCCAAACCACTAAGTATACTATTGCAATTCCGGTGTTCAAAAATTAAATAATTAATAACGAACACGCTTTTTTATTTGTTTTCGACGAAATATTGCTATGTGAAGTTGGCGCTTTGCTTGAAAACAATAGAATTGTACCGAAACCCCTTAAATACAGTGTCAAAAAAAATGGCTGTGTCGGAGACTCTCTTCGGTGAATCCTTCACGCGGGCTCGTTTGGCAGTCCATGTTTTTACTTTTTATTTTTCATTTTATTTATAGAGAAAGGGTTTTTAGAGAAAGGACGAGGCAGGAGATATAGAAAAACTAGGCTTTTGCTTTAGTTTCTTTCTTTTTTTCTTTTCTTTCGTTTCAACACTCTATATTCGTTTTCTCTCCCACGCATATATTCAGATCCGTTCAACTTTTAATACGGTCTACTGCGTCTTTATGCGCGTGTACGTCCCGGAAGTACATATTTCGAACCAGCAGGATGTCACTAATACTGACTTTAGGTACCGTACGTATCCAGAACGTATATAATAGAAAAACAACAAAAAATAAATATTCAAATAATAAAAAGAACGCATTATCATCCTCGCACCTTTAGCGTACGTGATACGAAATTACACGAATTAATAAACCGATTAGAGACCGCGTGATTGTTGACGCGAATAAAAGTAACAGGCAAAATTAGCGGAAAAAAGATCTTATCGTTGGAAAGCACGGAAAATTATTTTTTTTCGTTCATCGATTTATGAAGCTGTATCAATTTTTTTTGCAGATTTAATTTTTGGATCCCAAAAAAAGTCTGACTAATTTTCGTAGCGTAATACTGCAAATGAATTTAACGAAAAAACACATTTGCAGAAAATATATTGCTATTTAGAGAAAAAATAACGAAATTTCGGTGTATTCCATCGCCGCAATCTTCGACATTAAGAAAAAAGTGTTTTTATCCTGAATAATAATTTTTGTTGTTCATTTTTTGCGTAAAATGAAGGACCCTCTCGAAAAAAATCTCGATGAACAATGAAAATGAAGGATTTAGATCGTGTGAAGTAAAGAAAAGGTTTTTAATTAATGAATTAAGTAATGTTGAATTAATTAGTCCTTCACTTATGATAATTATCGATGCTGCGTGGAAAAACGCCAATTGCCCAATTACCGTTAGATTCGAGAATTCATCTTACAATCACTTTTTCGACGAGGTGAGAACGATGAGTGAATAGAACTGTAATTGCATACCGCAGCGTGATATGCCCGATATACCGGTACCTAAGATCGATCCGCACGCACGAAAGCTCAAACACACACTTTTCTATTTGCTTTTCCTTATTTTCTTTCATTATGTTTTTTTTTCCACATGTAGTAATAATATCAGACATACACACGCAGCGTACAAAGCGCGCGGACACAGGGGGATGTACGCAATAAATAAATCATTTTTAATAATAAATAGTTAACTAGAAGATAGGCTGTGAGGTTTTTTTATTCGCGAGAAGAAAGATTCTAAATACGATGTATATCTGACGTATTTTTATGTTCACCATACTCTGTAATATCGATGTACATTTTGTTTTTTTATTGTTTTTTTTTTTTTTCATTTTCATTAGGAGTATCGCTGTTCTCGAGAGTATATTCATTCGTGTATATGTATTCATATATCATTTATACTATACAGCAAAATGGCGCGATTTATTGGATCTTTATAAATATATGAATCGCCCGATAAATTGGTTATACGCTAATATGTACACAAGTTTACAACAAGCACTAGTTAATCGTTTGTATGAATTAATGTTTGTGAAAATATTCGGGTTTTACATGGCGAATCTTTCGTAAGATGATCTCGTCTCAGGATTAAATTTTTTGGATGTCTCGAGCCACGTGGAATCCTCAATCGCGTCAGTATGATCAGGATGATTGGCACTGACCGTACTGATAATCGATTGGGTTGTAGCACGAGTATAATCCTCGGTTCTTTGTGGCGGTGTCGTATCCATCGTTGTCATGAGAGTGCTGTTTTCATCAAATGCGATCGTTGTTTCATTTTCCTGCATCGACGACTCCTCCGATTTAGCTTCTTCGCTGGATTCCATGCTGGACCAATCGTTCGGCGTGGATGAGATTTCCGAGTGATCTTCCATTGATCCTTCGTTAATTGACTCGTGGTGATCCAAAGTTTCCGTTAGAATCAACGTCTCATCTTCCACGTGAGATTTACCGGTTCTGAAAGTTTGCCGATCCTTCTCGTTCCAATTGTCCTTTGATGTTGAACTCGTGACCGAATTTTTAGCCGAATAAGACGGACTCTTCGTGCCTCCTTGCCACGAAGATAGTTCTGTTGATGGAGTTACTGATACGCCTGGATACCAGGACAATGGCAATGTTACAGCGAGAATTGTTGAATTAGCGATGGTCGTTCTCGTTGGCCTTCCGCTCATTTTCTTTCTCGTCGCAGGTGACGGTAATTTCTGTTTCAATGCGCCTCCTTGCCTTCTTCTCTTGTTACCACTTGGTTCGTTGGCTCTATCCTTCGCGGTGTCCCCATCGTTGACGTCCTCGTTCACTCCATCATCGGAAATTGACCTCTCGTCAGCTTTCTTTATTCTTGTTTCTTTTTTTCTCTTCAATTGCTGCTTGTTTCCTCCAACGCCCATCGTTTTAGCTGGCTCTATTCGCGATTTCCTCTTTTTCGCAGGCGCGTCGAGGGCGAGCTTCCTGCATAACTCTTCGCTCGCTTCACCCTCGCATGATCTTTTTGATTGCGGCGGATTTGAGTCTCCAGGGTTTTGAGATTTCACCGCTGTTCCGTTCGTCGCTCTGCCATGACTCTCCACTATTCCGCAATGTGGACCAGGCTTCTCACCCTCGTTGCAACGTCTCTTCCATTTTTTTCTCTTCTTTCGCTTCCTACAACGAAACTTGTCCCTACCGTCTCTCTCCTGTGGCGGTAACGTTGGACATATCGCTTGTTGCTGGTGCTGCTTGTTTCGATGATGATGCGAATTGTGACGATGACGAACGTTGTGCTGCGCATCAAGCATACGCGCCTGTAACGCTTCCACTCTATCAGCCGGCGCTACCCGAGTCAATACTCTCGCATATGACGATAACCTTCCGAGATTGTGACCCTTTGCCTGCACACGACGAGGCTGACCACGACGGTTTAAACCCAGGTAGAGACTTTTCTTCGGCGTCGACCAACGTACCGAACTGTACGTGTTGTAGTTGTGCTGCTCCAGGGTCTCGTTGAATACACACTCTTCCGTATATTCACGCTGAAACATAAAATACCATTTGCCATTTTTTACTCATCATTGTAACACGCGAAATGAGTTTGGCCCTGTGGCCTCGTGCTTAGCTGATCTTTCAAATAAACTGATGGTACAGTCATTGTAAAAAATGTTTCAACAATTATTTTTAATCCTCTGCTCTAGGAATCATAGAGAGAACGAAATTAATGACATGGTTGCAATGAAAAATAAATTGTTACATATTTTTTAAATGCAATAATGAACAGATCCTTTTTTTTAATTTCTCTCGATCCTATTTGGCCACTATCGACTTTTAGTAAAGTCTTATGAAAAATACCAAAAGGTTTCGATCGGAATGACTGGTATTTTGATTGTTTTCCAAAATATGAAAGTCGAGAATGTGATTTTAAACCTTTTTCTACGTTAATTAAATATTCGTTTGACCAACAAAATAACAGGCATCGCAACTTCCTCGAAGAATGTTGGCAGAAGCGTCCTCTCAAATTTCCAATCGTTTTGACCACGAGTGTACCCTTGGTACGTACTTAAGCGATTCGCATAAAGTTTTGTGTTTTGCCATGCCCGAAAAATGTGTTACCACGTGTATGAGAGATAGCCGAATGGTATTATAATATATAGTAGGTATTATTTCGATATTGCACACGCAACTTCCTCGAACCGAAAAGAGAAGCCCAGCGGGTATCAAATCTTGCCCTCCCCTGGAAGTAATTGCCCGGCTAAAGTGTTTATACGAGAGCTTCGTCGACTTCCTCTCGGATGTACATTTGTATACATATGGTTAGTTCCTAATTGCGCGTTTCGACCGCTTTAAAAGCTTCACACTTAAGTATATTACCGCAAAGTGAAATAAAACGTGAGTGAATTTTTCGAAGCAGATCGTTTTTTTATACGCAACGAAATTGTTATATACCAGAAAAGATTTATACAACCGCGGGGGATCGCGAGAATCGAGATCCGTTTTCGATAACCTTAACCCATGGGGACTTCGGTGAATTGAAATTATTTCAAAAGGTCCGGAGGATTTGCGAAGACGTGAAAGAAGTTTGTATCCCTATCCTCTCTCTCTCTCTCTCTCTCTCTCTCTCTCTCTCTCTCTCTCTCTCTCTCTCTCTCTCTCTCTCTCTCTCTCTCTCTCTCTGTTTCGTAGTTTTCTCAAGTCGTTACGTTGTGAATTATTCACTGATACTTCTGCTGAACAACGCTCAACGTGTTTTACATCCTAATTTTTGAGTGTCAAAATCACAGGCCAATGTTCAGAAATTGATGGATCGCTCAAATTTAAGTATTAAGCTATAAATATTGGAGTGCACAGTAGTTGGATGCAGCTAAATCAGCATCGACTCGCTCAATGGAGCACCCTTAGTTCGCGAATCGAGCACGTACCTTCCTAACGAGCCTCTTCCTCTGTCACACGAGAGAGCTGACCCGGCCAATTCAACGTCGCTTACTCGCCTGATATACTCACTGCTCGCACGTACTCCTATCTTCGTCTTTTTCTTTTCAAATAACTCCTTGCATTAGCTAATTATAACTTGTTCATGCTGCGGTACGTTCTTTGGATTCTAATCTAGCTTGGGTTCATAAGCAATAAATTGCTAATTGCGCACAAGATCAATTAATTAAATACAATTGTTTGACAATCTTCAACGACGTTGAAATGTGTGAAAAAAATCTGGAATTTCGAAGTATTTCAAAAATTTGTCGTATGGGAAATAATTGAATTTAGAGTCGTATTATTACTACGTAATTTTGATAGTTTTGTCGAAGATGGAACGTCCAGGCTTTCGATCAAATTAATGAGAAAGTGAGGCAATTAAAAAAGAAGGTTAATCGTTTGGAAACCCTTTCCATTTTGCAAGTGATTGGGATCTGGTCCATAATAACGTCTTTTTTTTTGCTCGCCCACACAAATTGTGGTATATTACTCGAACTCCATAGCGAATTCTCGATTCCCTTTGATTCACTGTAGGGGTCAAAGTCAACTGGCTCATCGACCTGCCGAGAACATTAATACCGCAAACTCGTTACAATATATACCGTCGCGGCGATCTCATTTATCAGACACAAGCTACAAAGTTTTACGATGAAACGGCTTGGTCGAGCGTGCTTAAAGAAATTGGCAATTGCGGCGAAGCGTTTATAAATCGGAGAGAATATACTTGCGGGGGCAGAAACAGAGGAATGAGTCTTTATGTAAACGAACAATTTTAGCAAAGTATTTGTCTACGTAATACGAATCTAACCTGATTCAATCGCGAATTTCACAAGGAACTCAAGAGCTTTAAACATAAGCAAAAAGAGCTTGAAATAGCGAGAGGTGTGGTCGCTATCACCCTCAAGAAATACGGTCTAAATTATATTTCACTCGTTGACCGTTCTGACCACACGGGATCGTGATTCATCCGTATCAAATGTATCGCTTCTAATAAATACTCTAGATAAAATTAAAATTCATCTACACAATTTATACAGCGGCTTTTTCCAAGGACTTCCCTCGCCCCTCTATAACTTCAGACACCAACGTTCTTTTTGTAATTATGCAAATTTAGAAACAGTATGCTAATTTTTACCACGAAGGTATTAAAAAACTGCCTGCCGGATAATTTAATGCTGCCTGTTTCAGATAAAGCCAATCCTTACTGACGACACTGTATGTTTTAATGACGCTCAATATTTAATGTCCTAATCGAGCAATGATTTCGTTTCCTTTCCGTTTCTAGCTGCAGGTTTTTAAAGATACCGTACAAAAAATTGTTATTAAACAAAATAATAATTATATGTTGACTGGTAGCAAACAAAATTGGTTAATTCCCATGATTACAAAGGGCAAGATGTTATGACATCATTTTTCTCCCCGAATCAATAAAATAGTTGATTACTACTTGATTATTGTCATTATTAACAATCATAGAATTTTCGGTCTCTTGTAATGGATCGAAAGGCCCACGCGATCGGTGAAACCCTTCAATGATTTATGGTGTCATTGATAAACGCGAGTCCCCAATTAGTATGAATAGCGTGTAAATAAGGCCTAATCGAATTAGAGAATTAGTTAGGAATTTTTCGAGTCCTCTCATTCTCTGCTAAACGCCCACACGCGGTATTATGCTCACGAGGGCCTCTCGTAAATATTGGAACTGGATACTCGTACTTTTTTCCGCACCTCGTCTATTGATGTCAATGTACCGAGAAAGGCGAAGCAAATTTTTTTTTTTTCCCGAAGAATTTTTTTTTGTTGTATGGGATACGAAAAGCGGCGAAAGATGAGAGAGGTTCTGAAGTGGACCACTCTGGAACGTGTGTATAGTTATATGTACTCTCTTCACGGCTTTCGGGTGATTTACAAGCAGACACGTTGGCAGTCAAGTGTTCAGAACTCTTGACTATCCAAATTATGAGCATTCAACAAACTAGTAGTTATTTCATTTACATATCTTTCCTTTTTTCGCATTATCCTTTAATGCAATTCTCATTAGAACTATTTCAAATCACTCAGCACTCAAATTTACATGATAAAAAAGTGTTAAAGTATTAACGGGTAAAACCACTGTATAATTTTCGAAAAATCGATTTTTTTTATTGGCTTAAAATATAGTTTGAACCCTCTTGAATATGAGGCAAAAAGGTTTATACTTGAAAAAAAAAATTTTCATTGAAATTTCGGGCTCTTTCCCGAGCGCGTCGGTCATTTCAGTACCACGTTTCAAAACTTTAAACGCGTTTTTCTCGAAACACGAGTTTTCAAAATTGCACGCAGCATAACTCCAACATTTTTCATTCTTTTCATTTGAATTTTTGACAATATCTTAAAAATAACGTTTCGAAGTGAAATACGTATGGAATTTTCGATAATTTCATTTAAACATTTTTTATTAAAAATGAATATTTTCAAAATCTCGTACGTACTTCACTAGCTATGAGTATCTAGATTAAAGTTTTTTTTTTATTCCAGATCAACAATTGCACCAGTTACATTGCGCGTCGCAGAGTGCTTCGAATTCAACAAGCCTCGCGAGAAAGGCTCTGGTGTCGTCATTTTTAAATATTTTTCAATCATAATTTTTTGTTGTACATTTAAATATATGCTTAATAACTCCCCGAATATTATTATTCTATTACCTTTCCTTCCACCCGAAAAAAATGGTCGAAGAAAGGCATTTTTTGAGGCCGTTACAGTGGTTTTAGCCCTTAAGATTCGTGCAATAGAGCTTTAAATGAATAATTGCTCAAATAGAAGTCGTAACTTTGATAAATAATGAGACAATTAATTGATTAATACGAAACTGAATACTTTGTTAGATGATTTTATTTGGTGGGTGATATTAAATCCAATGGTACTATTTCTTAAGGTCAAAATCACAGCACAACAAAAATTTCGTTCATAATCAACGTGCGAGCTAAGCGACATATAACTCGTTAAATTTAACTACGTTTTTTTCTCGAAGTGTGTGAGAGAGAGACATTGATATTTATATGGAATGAAAACAATTGAAATGTCAAATAGTGATAGCCCGAGGGACTGCTTAGAACGCAGGCTATCTGAGTCGTAATAAATTCAAGGCGATGACACGACGGGAGTCTCGTCGGCAATTTCTCTCGCCGTTGAAGATATCCTACGCGAGGTTAATAGGACCGAGGGAGCGAGAAATTATCGAAGAAGAAAAAAAAAATAATAATTTCGTTAACCGCGGCAAAGGGCTCGATGGTCTGTCGTAAAATGAAAAGTATACGATGTGGAAAGGATAGAGATGAGTTTCGGACGCCTCTTAACGGAGTAAGCTTTGCTGTACAACTCCACGTTCGTTTCTTTTCGACTCAATTTTATTTTCATTCTCGGTTAGATTTACGAAACGAGTCGGGGACGGATGAAATGAGAAGCGCGAACAGACATCTCGATCTTTTCACGTCCAGGCTTCGATCATTTCGTTTAGTACCATAATAAGGCAATAATAATAATAATAATAACAATATTAATAATGTATTTGATATATGTAAATTGGGACATGTCCCTCATCACATTCCAACGTTTATACATCGATATGAACGTTCTACACAGAAGTGTGTGTCGTTACAGGTATACCGACAAAAAATAACGTCCACGAATTATTAAAAAATAACAGAAACAATTTTTTTTCTTTTTTTCATCGAACCAGTACCGTTTAAATCAAAGCAATGTGTTTGGGACCAGAAAATTCAAATTACGTATTCACTTTCATAGAAATCCAACTAATAAGAAAACTCTATTAAAATAAATACTATTAAAAACTATTATCGAAGAATAATATGACACAAACGATTTCTTTGCTATTCAATCAGTCTTTAAATCAAATGTGTTTGGGACCAAGGAATTTGAATCAAATTAATCTTTTGTTAGAAGGCCAACTACGTTTTCCCAAATATCTTTGTGGGATTTGAACAATGAATCCTGCTATCCTGTGTATATCTCATGACAAGTTGGCACGTCCTTGAGGCTGTCGTGAGTCTCGAGATGATTATTTAGAGGTTTATTCTCGCAACGCCCACCTGCTTCATCGCGGTCACTTCACAGCGACGTCCTACGCTATATACACACACACTCTATGGTAGAAGGCCTCAAAGAAACGAACATGTGCTGGAAAAAGGTACCCTCAGAGGGCATGGACCGGGATTGTGTGTTCCTCGAGCGACGACCGTCCATCATAATATTTGTGCTCGCGTCAGCAAACTTGAATTATATCGTTACAGCCGGTGGATCATTCTTCAGGGAGAGAATGAGAGAAAGAGACAGATGAATAGCCTGAAAAGTTTCATACGAAAAGTTTAACTTTAAATTATTCTTCAAATGTAAGGATTAAGATTTATTTGACTTGATAGCAGGCAAAATATGATGAAAAACCATGGACACAAATAATGTGTGTCAGGGTCAAACCCTCTATTTTTGGCCAAAGGTATTTCTCACATATGTATTTATTTGTGTCTTCTTTGGGTGTAAGATTAAGCTTGCAACGAAGCAGGCTTCTGGTTGGATTCATATTTTAACGAGGGGCAATTTTTATTCGGGATGAAAGATTAAAGCGATAATATGCCGCGTTTATTCAATTTTCGTCTTGATATTTCAATTCCCCATGGCGTCATCCCACACTCGGAGAAATTCTCTGACAATTAATATGTGAGACATTAATTTATTGTGTTGTTGAGATTCGTTAATAAGATTCGTAGAAAATATACAACGCGAGTACATGATTTCTCTTAATCGAGTAATTAATAATTTTTTTTTTTCATTCTCAAAACTTTTCGGAGGTTTGCTCGGCAATGGAATTTAGGAAAGAAAAAATCCAGCTGGATTATTGGTCGATGTGTCTACTATTTTTTAGATCGTGAGGCTCGATTTTCCAAAGTGTTCGTGGGTGTGTCCTCGCTGCTACAATTTATGTGACACGACCGACCAACGATTGAAACTGACTGGAGCCAATTAAAATCCAGGAAAGCTGATAGAGTCGTAGACCTTGTCCGGTCACTACCTAGCTCGGTTGATACGCTATTCGACAGATAAGAATACATCTGCTTCTTTATAAATGTGGATATAAACGTGCAAAGATTCGTGTCTTTTTTTTCTGGATGGATAAAACGATTTCCACTTTAACTTTCATATATCCAGTACGTAGAACGAATATTTTTCAATTGTAACAATCACCCGATAAAGTGTTTGAAAAAAGCCACTTTTTTCATTCGTCAAAATTGATCTGAGTCACCTGCTTGAAAAGCAGACTAAAAGAAACGAACGTACATACGAAATGTTTGTTTTTATCAGTATTTACGTTCAATTAGTTGTAATAATGATTGGTTAAGCAATAAGAGACCATGGGATCGAAGTGCGTAGGGCAGGAATGTTTAGAAAGATACGTTTTATGCTGTTAAGTTGCCTGGTGAACGAACGAGTGCTGAGAAACTTGCGGAGAAAAAAGTGTATAACGAGAGAGAGAAAACAGGGGAGATGTCGACGCGAGTCGTTGAATAGATAAGGCGAGGCAATCGGATCGCTGTAACCATGAATAACCCTTTATGGAGTCGATCTTTCGTATATACACGAGCGCGCTCGAATCGAATCAATTGCTGCGGAAATGGCTCTAAAATTCTCCCATCGGAGAATGTTGTGTTTTTCTGACGAAGGTGATGATATTATACAGCTCCAATCGTACATTAAACGAAATTCCCCTTAACGACTTCGCGCTATCGCTTTCAAGCTCTATTGAATTTATAGCCTGTTCCGTGTACGCACACTTTTGTACAAAGACAGCAGGACGGGGCAAACCAATATAATAATAAGTGAGGGAAAACGAATAAAATAATTGATCAAAGGGCACGATCACGTTCTCTCTTTCCGTTCTATCGAGCGACTGTACGCGTGGGCGATTGTTGACGTGAGAATTAGTTTGCAGATTCTTCCACAACAATTCAAGATCAAGTTGCAGATTTATTTGTCGAGCAGACTATAAATTCAATTAATTGACACTTAACAACCATTTTGCTAATATTAAACTCTCGTATATTACTCCAAGCCTTTTGGGACGTGCGTTTCAATTAAAATGTATTTTCAACTTTGTCAAGATGAATGTTCCGGATTCCATAAATAAGTGTGGATGGCTTTTTTCGTTATTCAAAACAATTTTCCTTATGCAGCGAAACTTTTGTAACACACGTTGGGTCTTCTGATTTAAAGTTCTCTATAAATCAATTCACGTCGAGTTGTGCTAATTTGCAGAGACTTTATTTCGCATAATGATTCACGCCCTCGATAAAATCTTCACTTTTACAATGGCTTGTTTTAATTGTTGGCAGATTAATTTAATTGGCTCATGTATTATTCAAGGCTATGATCTCGTATTAGACGTTTTTCATTGAGTGAATTTAATAAATGACTCGAGATCGAAGATTCGAGCTCCCGGAAGTCGCGAGGGCTGTTGCATCGTAAGACAAGGTCCGTTGAACATTCTCCTTCAATTATTAATGAGCTGTCATTAATGAAGGTAAATAAAAATCGAGAGTGTGTAGATCCGTAATGTTGACCCAGTGGCCCGAATAATCTATAACTTCACTCGATTTAATTAAGGGAGTTCGTTCTCGTTTATCTAATCTCAAAGTTGCCGGCTGGACGTTGTCGCGCGTGATTTCCGGCCCATCTTCATCCTCAAGCCTCAGAAACCGAGTACAAATTAAGTATTTAAGATAATTAGCCGATTTGACGACGTTTGTTTTTCCTTTCATTCCCAACCGAGAGGGCGGCGACGAACGCGATCTTATCTCGTATATATAACCGCATATACAAACGCAGCAGATACTCAAACTCGCCCCGGCCGTTCTCTTTACCTCGTGCCTCTGCCTGCTCGTTCTCGATGTGCCCTCTCGAGTGGCGCTTTCTCTCAAAGGGACCACTAACTTGATTTATCGTCGGTTGAAACCTTCGAAGGGTCCTAAGGATGAGAGTACTCGTGAAGAGCAAGAAGCCCTTGTATATATGTTAGCATAAAGCTTGGGAAAACGATGCAATTCTCTTCTTGATTCCCCAGCTTTTCAGGAGTAAAACGAGTCAATAGTTCTCACATTTTTCCTTCCTTCATATACGACAATTCATTAACTAACCACGAAGTTCTAACGACATCCTGATGATACTCTCAGAGTATAACTCAGAGTCTTCCAAGAAACATTTTGATGTCTTCCAAAATACAACCTGATTCGTCATAAAAAGTATTCTGATGATTTCTCAAAAGGTTTCTCAATTTATCCCAAAAGACATTCTGAAGATTGATCAAAAGAAGTTCTGACTTCTTCGTAAAGACATCTTGATGATCTCTCCAAAGACATTCTGATGTCTCATAAAAAGCATTCCAATGTCTCCCAATAGACATGCTGATGTCTCTTAGAAGACATCCTGACGACTCCCAAAAGAGATGCTGATGTCTCTCTTTCGTATTTTTTTGCTGTCGTTACTTTAACCCCTTTTGTTTTTTTTTTGTTGCCGGCTTCATACTGTATTATCGGGTAGCCCTTCGAGATCTCGTTTATAGCACAAATTTCTGAAATGATACTCTTGGCGTCACGTTAGCAAAACAGAAGTAGCTATATTGCCAAGAGCGAAGGGCCACAGGGACGAGCCGGGCTCACATACAAAAGTCTTCACTCGCGCGGTCTTGTATCGCGTTACGACGCTTGCCGGGTAATGAGTGGCCTCGAGCGGATGTAACTATATAACCCATGTTAAACCTGCTTTCGAGAAAAACTCGGTGAGGTTTTTGCGTCTCGGGCTCGCGGGTTGTTATGCTCTCGTCGGGGCAACGGTTGCTCGTCAGGGATCTCTCTCTCTCTCTCTCTCTCTCTCTCTCTCTCTCTCTCTCTCTCTCTCTCTCTCTCTCTCTCTCTCTCTCTCTCTCTCTCTCTCTCTCTCTCTCTCTCTCTCTCTCTCTCTCTCTCTCTCTCTGCACTTCTCGAACCTTACCCCGGCATCACCAGTTAGGGCATACATATCCAACATCTACCACAATTCGCTGCTTCTATACTACGTGTTTACATCTATGTATCCGTATCGATCTATCGGCATGCTGTTTCATCCCGTTTATCGATTTATCGTCGATCAAAAACTCGATCGGGTCTTACCGATCTAATATTAATCGATCGATATTGTCATTACAGAAAAAAACGTCACAAGGATACTTTAAGCGTTACTCAAGACAATCAGAGAGATCTAAAAATCATATAGGAATGAAAGTGTGCAATTACGCACTTAGGAAATCTCGTTATAGCTATTACGATGAAAAACAGCAAAATAATAAGACCTTGACGTTATTTAAATAGCTTTTCTTATTGGAATGCAAATTCTTTCACGAAGATGGAAGAAAATCTTGTTTGAAAAAAAAATCGACGATTTAAAGTAGACGCACACATTGAACATGCTAATAATTGCAAATGTAAATAAGTACCCATGGAAATCAAGAACCTCTAAACGCTTGATCTCATCCGATTCTAAAACAAAAAAACTTTCTAAGAAACGCTGAAAGTATTCTTGACTTGAAAACGTCGATAGAACATGTAGAAACAATGTATCACTCGAAGTCAAGCTAACGAGGTCTAGGTGAAACCGAAAGACGTAGAAAAAAGTGTACAAGTTGAATGAATCTATGGGTAATTTATTGTTGGAGATCGATTCAAATGGGAAATAAATGTTAAACGTGAATTCAATGAACGAGTGGAGACACGGATGACTACGCACCTCTCGGCATGTATATATACGTAACTGTTGGTTGAGATCGTATTACACAGAAGGGTCCCTCGTGGTAAAGAGATGTAGAGAAAGAGAGAGAAGAGAGAGAGGAGAGAGAGAGAGAGAGAGAGAGAGAGAGAGAGAGAGAGAGAGAGAGATGGAGGAAGGGAGAAAGAGACTGCTCGTTCTCCGAGCAAGTGCACGAGGCAAAGAGCACACAAGCTGCAGCAGAGAGACGGGGAGCACGCGAACGCGCGTGCCTCCCGTCTATATGTACCCTGACGAGAGAGTGAGTAAGAGAGCACATGGTGCCTGCAGCGTGGCCTAGCATGGAATTTCCTCGCGGGCTTACGCAACAACGGCACGGTAGCTCCAACATCTGGTTCTACACGCTCACAGTTTTCTTCGAGTGCAAACCGCGTGCACGAAGCGGAGGAGAAACTGAAGCCGGTCGCACATCGAGCACTGCATCTGCAGTCTGCGGCACCTTTTGTCATACTTTTATTCCCTCTCTTTCTTACACTCCACTACTTTTTATTCTTTATCGTTTACTCTTCATACATTCACGATCTTCGATCAATAGAGCAAAAACTTTTATATTGACGGAAGTAAGTTATACGCTGCGGTCGTACGCAGCCTTCATTTTCCACGTTGACTCGCTGTCGCAATCCTTTAGTCGAAACTTCGCTGAGAAAGGTTTACGAAAAAAAAAATGCAAAAGCGGGTGTACAATTGCATTACTGAACACCAGATTGGTTATGATGAAACAAAATGTTAATAACAAAATGATTCAATATTGTCGCTGACAAAATTTAAACTGTCTCAAATGACTTAGGTATATCCTTCCTCTGGTTTCTCATTGTGGCGAGACAATTTTTATATTTGCGTTCTGTTTACCGCATACGAAACTAAATTTGGTTTAACAAGTTAACGACCTTTTTTTCTAACAGTCTGCGACGATAATACTAAAAAACAACTTTGTATTTTCTAATTCAAAAACATTTCGATTTCTTCTAAAATATTATGATTTTTTATGAAAATCAGGACTATACTTTGGCCGGAGAGGTAAAATTATTTTCGAAAAATTTCTGGTCATTATTGCGTTTATGCTGATTAGTATAAATCGACGGCATAAAGTTTATTTTCTTGGAGTTACTCATCACCGAGACGGCAGGATGAATATTAAAAATTCACGAGATTATATAGCCGACATTATTGTAGCTGGCATTAGAAATTTATCGGGACACAAATCTTTTTTGTTTTCAATACGCGCAATAACTCGAGCACTTTATAGCGAATACCCGCTGGGCTGTCATGAGCTCTTACATTTATCCTTGTATATACATATCAAACATATAAATCCCTGTCCACATGTTGTGCGTATATAACACATTAGGCCGCATCGAATTTTTTTAAGGCAATCTCGATCACGACTGATAGACTGTAGATTAAATTGAATTTATGAACTGTCAAAACGAAGTTGAAGTTAAGAAAAAGCGTTAATTACTCACAGAGCCGTAGAGCAAGCCGCAGGAATCCATGCAGATATATAGACACGTAGCCACTCCCTGAATCCTTAATTGGTCCCTTGACACGGAAGTCCTCTGGAAAATTGCTGAAAAAACAAATCGTAAAATCGTCGTTTAGAATCATTGTGAGAACATTTAATAGTGTCGCGTTTTCATGTGCTTGCAAGTAAAAATAACGCGAAGAAAGACACAGAGAACATGAGGAACAAAAAAGAAATAGAAAGAGAGAAGAAAAAGGATAAATCGCGATCGTTGAACAAGGGGGGTAAAATGATATCGTGAAGCAAGTTTTAACGGTGCTTCCAGTCGAACGAAGAACCCACAAGAGCACGTGGCTTCGACTGTCTCGACTTCGCACGTCGAAGAACCGCCCGCGTGCTTGGCGTCTACTTCGAACGGTTTGTGTCCTCCTGAGTTTTATTCCCGAGAGTATCGCGTGTCCCAACGGGAGTGTTTGGCACATTGGATCCAAATTTCTCGTCACCAAGTTTTTTTCACATAATTATTATCAACGATACACTCGAAAATTCCATTCGTAATATTCCTTTTCCTTTTTTTACAAAAAATGTTTTTCTTATTCAATTTTGGATCGCGATTTCATCGATAGACCATTGGAAACAGTGAGTTTTGTGAAATAAAAAACTTCAAGATTCATAAATAGTAATGAATACCAGTAAGAATCAAACGGTTCGATATGTAATTGATAATCAATTAATTTAATTACGACGAAGCACTCTGCCGATCTTTGGAGGATTAAATATTTGGTCGAGTCGTTCGAATGCGTGAGAATTAATGCATTGCGTTGATAATCAAGCTCGTTGCAATCTCCAACGAAACGTCGATACGATAATGAGAATTCGAAGAGCCTAAATGATCGTGATTAACATCCATGAGGGGAATATAATTGTATGAACTTATAAGGAATCGTAAATATCAGCGTATTGTATCGTGTGCTCATTCCAATATCCCACTGAGAAATTTATCGAGGCTTCGGTTCAGTATTTTAGTTCATTTAACTGTACGTGACAAGAGTTTCGAGACAAGCTCGTGCTCATAGATGCATCGGAGTGGCTCTTTTTTTCTGGTTATTATTACGTCCATGTGGGTGGGATCGGTTCCAAAGTAACCAGTGACGGCGGCATTGTACACAGGCGGCAAAAAATATATGTATACTCGCCAACGTTCTATATATATATATATATATATTTGCTGTACATTTTGCAGTTAACGACCTCGCCTGTTAACGAACCTCGACGTTCTAATTGAGGCTTGGGATCGTTTTTTTAAACCGCACTCTTCTCAAAGTCTGCGTGAGCTACCTTCAAATCACCCTCCTCACGCTATATAGCTCTCTTCGCATTTTCCTCCCACTCACATTCCCGATCCACCTGACAATATACACAGGTACTGAACTTGTAAGGATTAATCAATACCTGTCAATAATAATAATAACACTTTTTTTGTATCGAAGAATAAAACTATTTATCAATTCTGATAAATTTTTTGTACATTTGTCATGACACAAAATCATGGCCCAACCAGTTCGTTAACTACTGAATTCCCAATTGATTTTATGTGGTGAAAGAACTTTTCGTCCTTCGCAGCGAGCCCTGCTCGCCTACACGCGAATATTCGTATGGGGCTTTTCGAAGCCATGGGGATTTGCTTTCTTTGCTGATTCTTTTTGAATTTTTTGGCTTGGAATAAGCAGTTTTTTAAATTTTTATCAACATCCAGATGTATTTAGATTTTTCTGTCATGGCAAAGTAATAATTGTTTTACATCCGTCTAATGATGTTGTTTTTAATGATCAATAAATAGAGCTGAAAAATTCTGCATTGCGTTGTTACATCAGTAGTTAAAATTCCGGATCAACTGCCAACAAATTAAGGGTTCACGAACCTGTCGATCTGGCCTTGAATGTCTCCTATAATGATCAGGCGATCCTGTCTCACGGTTCTCATGCAATATTCATTTAGTGGAATCTCGTTCGTTGGCGAAAAAAAAAATTGGAAAAAAAATCCACATGAATTTGCAACAGCAATTGCTAATGAACGTCTTGTGAAGCTTTCTCCCGATTATACAGAGATTGCAAGCACGCGTATGGGAAAACACTATCGAAAGGATATACCGAGGATCTTTTTATTAGATCCCAGGCTCCTTAACTGTAATTTTTACGATCGAAACAAGTTCATCAAATTCGGAAGACGCAAAAGTACAAAGCTCAGCTTTTACGGAGATCCTTCGAAACAATTTGGAAACTTTTTATATTGCCTCAATTTTCGTAAGTCGATGGAGAGCCTTTTTCATAATTTTGTCCAAACTCTCTCGTTGGTTGTACGTCAATATGTCCTATCAAAAATTTTCGTCGAGCTGTCTATTACTCACAATTTCATGAATTGATATTAATTGTTGAGTGATTTACGTGCGAAAAATAATACGCTAAAGCATTAGCGGCAGAAGAAAGTATTATTACAAGGCATTTATATATTTATCTATATATATATCTATATATATATGTCTCAAAACATATATGTGTGTTAGTACAGAGTGAAGAAGAGGAGTTCGAGGATGAGAGAAGGCCACTAACCCTGCGGGTTATGTCATTTGGCGCGCCGGATAGTCGTTGCTCTCTTCTCGCAACGCTACCGAAATAGAATATTCCGTTGTGCTTTGTCGTACTCATCTCTCGTCTACTTCGAATCTGCCTCTTCCTACTCGCATCCCTCTCTCCTTATATTATCTATATATACGTGATGATAGTCGGGTAAGAGAACACACGAGGGCGAATGCGTGTTACGGATGAAACTGCGGGAGTCTTATATAGTGTAAAATACTCGACCGACTCTCGTCTTAGGGTCAAACTGCCAATCCTCCTCCCGAGAGTTACACTTTCGGATCTCGACAAAGTTCTATCTTGCCTGTAGCCCGTTTTCCCCCATTTGCTGATCAATAAATGAATCACTGAAGCAAATTAACCCTTGAACGTCACACTGGATCAGTCATCCGATTCAATCGTATATGGGTCTGTGTGACCCAGAGATTTCTTATCTGATATCTGCAAACGTAGTTTGTCGATCGTAACGATTTTTGGACATTTTTTGAAAATGATAATTATTGATCTTTTGGTTTTTGGAGAGGTTCAAAACACTTTCTTTTTTTTGTGTATTTAATCTGGATAAAAATGGTATTTTAAAAGATTGCGTTTAATTTTTATGTATACTCGTTTTTTTGATTGTTCGATCCCACTTAAATTCTTCATTACTCGCAGCTTGGATATTTGGCAATGGAGCAAAGGGCACATCTTTTGAGCTCGCGGTACAATACACGCTCATCTTTCATCTCTTTTCTCTCTTTCTCTCTCCCCCGTTTGCTTCCGCCCTCTCGGTAAAACTGAACGTCGAGAAACCCTCATTCAACATCACAAACGATCCGCCACCGTCGAGATACCGATCTCGCGCCCGGCGAGCCGACTAATTTGTGTTGCTAAATGTCGTACGCCCGCGAGAGACTCGCTGCTGATCCCTTCTAACCGTTTTGTTCGCTGACCCGTTCCCTCGGTCAACATATATTCCCAGCCCTCCTGGCTAATATGTAAATTCGCGAGAACCAATGGAAATTCTCCCTTATGGACTCTTTTTCCCTCCCTCCCTCTCTCTCTATCTGTCTCTTGGGCATTCGAAGTCGCAAAACGACGCAAAATTTTGTACGACAAGCTCTCGCCACTATGCATTCACGCGTGCGAGACTCTAATAAAAATTCCAAACATCTTATTCGCTCTCCACCGAGAGTGGTGGTGATCATCGAGCCAGCGCTCTTCCAAAATTCACCCCGTCCCATTAGGATCCTTTATTCGTGTACGAATGGGCTCGAAGGTGTAAGGCTCAGCGGGTGAGAGACACGCACTTCTATCTTCGATATTTACTACACTAATAATCATCCTCGTAATCAATTTATTGTTCGTTTCTAAGTATGCAGAACCGACATCTATGCATTTTGGAGTTTAACAAATGGGAAGCTTGAAACGGTTAACAAAAGGGAGGTTCTCGGCAATAGAAATACTACTTAAGTCTTATTTTCTTTGTGATAATAGCAAAAGAAAAAGAATTTGTTGGAAAATATTTGCCTGGCAATGTCAGCTTCGTATTTTACATTAATTTTTTCCTTTATTTACTATTTTCAAATCGGTCAATTAAGAATCGTCGCAATTCATCGACGAATCATTCGTTTTCGATCAATCGTTAGTCCGTCCACCAATCATTTCTAGACGTCATCCATGCAGGGTTCAGAATCGCCCAATCTGCCCTCCCCTTTCCCCTAAATATTGCACGGTACGACCCCTCGGTTCATCTGCAATAAATCTGATTTAGGTAGATGCACAACTGGTATAAGTACCCTGAGATTAATGGATGTACATCACTTTATATATCTCGTACAACATACAAGGTATAAAGTATATTTAGGTCTATATATCTTGTGGACTCGGTGTAATTCATCGAGAGCGGTGTGAGTTAGCGAAGCTACTTTATGATCGGTCCTAACAACTTAAACTGCATCATAAACTCCGAGCTTTGCAAAGGTTTAAATTTGTTGTACTTCTTTTTGATACAATTAAAGTAGTTACGCCAAGGGTATTATTTTCTCAACATTTCTCTTAATACATCTATTACGATCTTATCCAAGAATTACCGAATCAATGTGCGTAATTTACGACGAATCAAAATGATTTAACTATCAAATTACTCAAAATCGTAAACGTCATTATTTCTTATTACTTATTCGATCAGACCTGAAGTAATATTGTGATAAGTTTATCACATTTCATTTGTAACGAGTTAAGAAACATGTTTGTTAACTGAGAATTGCAGTATTGATAACTCGAGTTCTAAAAACATGCAAAAATCTTATTTTTAGCTCGATAATAAATTATCTGTTCGGAAGTCAGAGCTATAATTATTCAATGAAAACGTATATACGCATGTGTTCATGGATTATTTATTAATAAGATAAGGAGTGTTGAGACTTTTTCACTGGGTCTCCCACTTGAGATGAATCATTATCTTTATGATAACGGGCACGAGTTCGCCGAATCGTTCAATGATTACGTGCATTTCACAGTTATTCATTGCTTATCGATTTGTATGAAATCAAAATTAATTAGTAAGAATTAGACTAGCAAAAGGAAATAAAAAAGTTACGGTTTCGTTTCACTTTTTCCTCCTGACCTTTTGTACGTCGAGAATTTTTAGTTTGCAAAATCACATAACTAACTCGAATGTTCACATCTTGGAAATAAAGCGTCGTTTCAATATTTTTATTCGAGCTCTTCCAATGCCGTAGAAAAGCGGTTATGACAATTCGACAGTAACCAGATGCATTTACAAAAATATATGAGAGACGACCGTTAAAGATCGTGAAGAAAAATTATTTTAAAAAAAAAGAAGAAGGGACTGTGTTTTATGAGAGGTCGCGGCTTAAACCGGCCCATATAGTTTTACGAGTTCTCGCTCGTTGATTTTACATCGTTTTCGCTATATAGGCGTATATGCAAGAGAGGAAAGGGAAAGAGAGAGAGAGAGAGAGAGAGAGAGAGAGAGAGAGAGAGATGGAGATAATTTTTTTGACGGAATGAGAATTATGCTCGTATGCGTGTCTCAAACTATCAGTATTATATATACAGTTAATACTTCTTCCAGAACAGTTTTGACGATGAAGAACACTGTGAGGTCGTGATGTGCCAGTAAATTATTACGACTGTATTCACGGAAAGGAAACATTACTTTGTCTCTAACTTTCCTTGTGTACATCAAAAATCCTTATATATGTATGATTCTTCCAACAAGGGGGCGAGACACTTGGATCCCCGGTAAATTTCGTCATCGACAAAAAGATCTCTAAAACGTTTAACCCATGTTTTTTTTTTCGTTTCTAATCTCTTAACCCTTTTGTATTGGATAAGATGTTTCTCACGGTTTTACTAATGCCTAATTAATCGTAAACCATTAATTATCCAAAATCCAAAATGTTCGTATCGCTAGTGTCACATAAATTTAAAAAAGAGGAGAAAACTCGAGAACCCATGACGAATTTATATTGCTGGGCGTATGAAGAGTGCGTGTGTGGTGTAGTTTTGGGTCTAATGGAAAAAGCACAATATCGAAATAAAGGAGCTTAACCCACATCAAGTTTACGGGTTAAACGATCACGTTACGCCTTTTCGCTTCCAAGCGTATAATCTTTCTCTTGATCTACTGGAATTAGTCGTACACGTGCTCTTACTCACGAGTCTCCGTTAAATCCATTCGTCACCTCGATGCCAAAATATTTGTACTCGTGATAAATCTAGGTGTCAATAAAAACGCTTCGATTCGTTCCTTATCCATGAGAAAATCCAGCGATTTTAATGTCCCACGAGCGGAGAAAAATTACGCAATATTCTCGGACGTCGAACATGTTGATGGTGGCTGCTGTACCAAACGATCTCACGTTTCGCCTTGGTGCGTTCCATTAGCAACCAGTGCGTTTTAATCCGATTACTCGGTAGCCCCTTCGTTCTCTCTCTCTCTCTCTCTCTCTCTCTCTCGCTCTCCATTTAATCGCGCTATAACCGATTAATTTCATCTGACAAATCTCAACTTCTCCTCCCGTATAAATTGATATTCTCTTACTCTTTTCTTTTTCGAGTTGTACTCGTGGGTTCTTCCAGAATGAAGCACACGTCAAGAATCACAATTGCAATCGCATTGTACGCACGCATATGAAAAATTAATGCAGAGACAATGCGTCATTCATAAATTCTTTTCATCAATTGAAAAGAATTTATGAATGACTCTGAACGTTTCGTCCTGTTGTTTTTATCCACGAGATTTCGTATTCTACCTGTGTAACGAAGCGCCGGAAACGCGACCACAGATGTCGCGAATTCTTCTCAGAATAACCGTGTCTAAAAAAGTATAATGTTCATTTCGAACCATATAGTGAGGCCAGTTACCGGGGCTTTGACAAACAGCTAATAGAACAAGTCAACACTATTTTTGTGCTTGAGTAGTGCGTCACTCTTTCTCATTACTTCCGGTTTAAGAATTTAAAAAAAAAATGTTTTTTTTGTGAAAAAGTAATACAAAGTGAGACGAAATTTTTTTAACTAGAAAAAACATCCATTTCGATACAATTGCACGAAATCAGCTTTGTTTTACTTGTAAGTCGGGCACGATAAAAAAATTCGAACTTATTGACTCGTGTTAATCACGTGCAAACGAATGTTGTATTCGATGGTACAATCAGGTGTGAGTTCGCACTAAATAACGCGCCAATAAGTATAGATGATCGTACGAGACAATTTTGTTGAAACTCTGGTTTAACCAGCGCGCACCTACTCGTTACGTCGATCCACCGACTCGATAAACGAGTCTGTGATTTAGCGCATTTATACGTGCTGGCATAACGAATTCGTACGGTGCACCCAGACCCGAAGAAAGCGCGAGAGAAGGTGCGAAAACTTGATTCTCGCGCTCTGTCTTTCGCGTGAAAAGAGATAAGTGCGATACATCGAATCGCTCGACCCATCGATATAAATAATCGTATAAATTAAGCGTGAATAAAGGAGAGCACCGACGTGTCACGCCGATCTTTCGCACCTCCATATTTAATATTTATTTTTATTTTACTGACCGAGATCGATCGAGAAACGCGGCTCTTGCCTCGCGGTGTTCTTTTTTGTGATAGCGATTTATAAGTACTCGATGTACATGCTGCCCGAGCTTTTGGTATTTAACAAGTGTGTACAGGATGTTCGCATTCCCAATTGCCCTTTGGCCAATAAATCGGACACGAAAGTGTCAGAAAAAAAATAAAATTCTTGTATCTTCATTTTTCATGATGATGAAGTTTCCTTTCTTGGGATGCAAAGACCTTTTTTTTTATTGTCCATTAAAATTATGAAAATCGGTTGCTCTGTCATAAATTAATTTCATTCTTTGTAACAAAGTACAAAGTGCCTTATTTTATTGAGTTATAGACACCTCAGGTTAGCATTGAATCACGGTTAGCTTATGAGACATGAAATAACTGATATATGTGGAGTAATAGGACATATTTTCTGATAGAATAATAATTGCACCATCAATTTTGATTACCTATCAATTATCATCAATTTTAGCTTACGTCCGGAGATCGATTTAGCGACCTCGACACCTGTTGATGAAAATTGAACAAGTAACTGCTCTCTCTCTCTCTCTCTCTCTCTCTCTCTCTCATCCTCTTTGGTTTTATTTTCGTATCTTTCACCGTAATCCAGTACTATAATTATCCTTGAAATTTTAAATGAACTTCACGTCGAGGGGGATAAATGTGCGCGCGGATAATAGTCACAGCTTAACGACAGGGTTAATGGTTTTTATAGTTGTTTACGTTGCATACACACATGTATGTGTGCGCAAACACGTTCATACATAGTAGTGAAGTATGTACACAAATATATATTTGTGTTTACGGAAAAAGGTACGAGAAAATGGTGTACGCGATCGCCGAAGATCGTCGCTGAAATCTCGATGTGCGACCCACGGAGTTTCTCGTCTGGTTACGACGAGAAGCACCGTAGATATCTTCCTCGACGAGAGGGGGCACACATATTCGAATGAGAGGGTTAATTCGATGTCGTAAAGTGGAACGAGGCGCCTATCATCGACCATAGAGCGAGAGTTAAAAACGAGTTTACCCGAGGGTATACTTCGACGGTATAAGCCGGGCATTAAAATAGTCCTCTATCTCTTTCTCCGTGCTAAACACTGTTGGATCGCTCCGATACCCCTGTTTTACTCGTTGAGATCAGGGCCTGAAATATTTTTAAATCGTCACCCAACGATCTCGCCATTTCCGTATTTGTTATTTACAAGCAACGAACCCGCTTATCGTGATATAGATTTCAACATGGGACAAACGAGGATCGAAGAAACTTGAGCTAAAAAATGGAAGTAGAGACACGAAGAAGTTTAATGTAGAAAAAAAAAACATACGATCTCGTCGTTCACCGTAGAAGGCACACAGCTCACGATTAAAGCTGTTCGATTAACTGCAATGCTTCCATCTTCTCAGCTCCTCGTCTCAATACACGAATAGACCTTAACCATGCGTTCTCTCGTGTATATGTATGTATATACGACCGTTAAATTTTAGCAGTTCACACACCGCTTAATCTCATTCTAATGGTACAACTTTTGCGCATTATTAATTATACGTTTATCATATATCCTTCGATGGGATAAGTAATTGAATACAAGTGTTCTGGTCTGTGACTTTATCAATAGATATAGATAAACCATGGATATTGAAGCTGCGTAAGAGAAAGAGAAGGAGAGACAGAAACAGAGAGAGAGAGAGAGAGAGAGAGAGAGAGAGAGAGAGAGAGAGAGAGAGAGAAGCGAAATTGAATGGTGTGATGTTTTCTTGTAAAACACGCTAATATTACACGCATTTACAAGTTTCTGTACAATTATTAGCCTCGTGTTTTATCATACGTTAACATTTGCTCTCGCTCTCTTCGACTTTCTTCTCAATAAATATATTTTTTTTCTCTCCCTTCCCAACCACAAATCTGAAACCAGGGATGGGAAGCAGATGCTGGAAAAGAACAACTTTTACAATAAACTCACGAGTCCTGCAGTTCCAAATCCGTTAGTATTTTTTTTAACACATGTAACCTATGAAACTAACGTAATCCTTGAAACGTGAAGAAAAGCCGGCAAAATTCGATAGTTACTCACAACAATAGAAAATACCTCAAATTCAGGCTCCAATATTTTTTTCTTTACCTTCTTTTCGCTCGTCCTTTTCAAATGCTTTTACCAGAGAGAGATTTTATTTCTAGCAAGCAAAGGGACCTTAAGGCCAATGATTGACCGTTTAGTGGTGCAAACTTTTCGCTTCATTGTTACATGTTTCTCATCAATGTCGTCGAAAATTACGAATGAGAGACGAATCTCAATAGATCTAAAAAAGAAACGATGTCTTGAGGGCAAATAGACATTTTTTTGTATTTCACATAAAAAAATCATCGTTTTTGTATTTTATACAAATGATCTTTTTTTTGTTTATTCTATACAAAAAATCATTTGTAAAATGTATTTCCTATCGCTCTATGGGCTTATGATAACGGTTAAAGATATCGATGAAAATTTATTGGGCGATGATGAGAAGGGCAAACAACGGGGAAGCTGGGCAAAGAACAGATTAATGGGGAAACCGGAAGTCGGAATAAAAAAGGCCTTTATGCCCTCTTGATATCGATATATCGGTTGTGTGGCGTAATAGGTCGTACCGTTTATTCCGCATATATATATCTCTATATACATACATATCTATACGCGTACGCAACATCTTTATCAACGTCTCGTCGATTTACGAGCTTGTACACTCCTCTCATACTCTCTCGGTGTTGCGCTGTGTACTGTCCCGTTTACCGCGAGTCGATAAATTGCGAGCGATGCCTTGTATATAAACGACGAGGCTCTCTCTCTCTCTCTCTCTCTCTGTGTTAGAGAGTACTTTATGGCTCTCAGGCAAGTGCAGGAAGCGCGGAAATGCTCTCGGGGTCAAGGCCACCACCCGAGACTACGGAACGACATTCGTAAAACGTACCTTTGTGCCTACATACGAATGAAAAAACTTAACTATACGTCTGGAATTTGAGCAAGGCCAAGGTCGTGTACATGCATTAAGAAACGAGGGTTGGATCAAATAATGCCGGGTCAATGATCATTAAACCGAGTTATCTCTCAAAGTTGGGCGGATGTTACTAGCCTCGAAATTAAATATCTTATCGCAAAAACCCTGCTAGTTGTTCAATTATCATAATTCTTAGTTTATATATTTGACTCTATGAATTGATGAAAAGAAGAGCTCAATAAATAAAATGCTTCATTAATGAATGAATAAAAATTTGTTTTTAAGGC
Source organism: Rhimphoctona megacephalus (assembly GCA_963989365.1). Lineage (NCBI taxonomy): Eukaryota > Metazoa > Arthropoda > Insecta > Hymenoptera > Ichneumonidae > Rhimphoctona > Rhimphoctona megacephalus. Next base: position 12,335,896 of record OZ022421.1, on the reverse strand, counting down.
GACTTCTCACTTTACAATTTTCAAAAAAATCGATTTTTTTTTCTTACATTTTTCGAAAATATACTTATCCAAAAGTATCATACTACAATTTTATGAAGATCGGAGGAGTCTAATTGTATTTTTGTGTGACTTTTACTTTACTACCTGAGCACGTTCATCTGCTCCGTTCGGAGGGTAAACGCGTTTTTCTCGAAACAACGTTTTTCGACGGTTTGTTGATAAAATATTCGAAACTACTGAACCGATCCTTATGAAATTTTAAGCACATATTCTTTACAACTATAGCTATAGTGCATATCAAGGATTTTTTTAAATTTTGATATTTACTATTTTTTTTGTTGCCAAAAACGGTGAAAAAAACAATTTTTTTTTTGTTTTTTCGAAAAATGTTCCCCATTTTGTTATTTTTGCATATATAAAAAATCGTTTGATATGCGCTATAGCCATTAATATACTGAATCTAAAGCCGTTTGATTTTTTTGTTTCAGATGATTCATCTCCGAGATTTCATCAACAGCGCAGACCGGCAATTTTTTTAGGACATTTTTTTAACTACCATTTTCGTGTATAAATAGTGACTTAAATAAATAAATTTTTTTTTATGTATTTCGAAAGTGTATTTATTAAGTGTAACAACTTTTATCTATTATAATATCTATAATATAACCCTATCAAAAAAATTCATGAAAATAGCCTTTTTTTAGCGTCTAAAGTGAGAAGTCGCCAATTGGACGTAAGGAGGATCATCTTGTATGAATTAATTGAATTACCTCATCAATAAATAAGTGTTAATCATATTGAATACAGGTTTGAAGTGAAAATCGGAATTTATAAAATAAAAACGAAAGAAAGAAACGTGAAGTAGAATCTTGAGTATCCAATAATAATTATTTTTACTAGCTAAGGCAGAGGCAAGTTCAAATGCTACATGATCCTGAAAGAGTGTGCAATTGAAAATGTATTAAAAAGACCACGCGTTAAACGACACTTGCATATCTTGATACTATGTATGATGCAAAAGTTCAGTTAAAGTTCCAGCGGATGAGGAAGAGTTAAATTATCGAATCGTTAGAAGTTAATCGCATCGTGCAACACGCTTCCCTCATTCTCCGGGCTGTTTTATCTTTAACGTCTCGTTTTTATTCGTATTTTTTTTTATTTCGTTGCACCGCCAATGCTCGTAGGTGTGGCTAAATTCTAAACGACTGTGACAAGTTTCGAACTCGATACATTGAATAACGTCAAAGATACAAGTCACAAGGATTTATATCCTCTTTCGAGCGTGGCTCGAGAGGAAGAAAAAAAACTTATCGGAAGTATGTAAATTGAAATGCTCTCGCGCGTGGGTATCGAGAGCTCTTAGGGTTCCTGTGCTTTCATGCTTCTCGCTTCCTCGCTTCGGGCCATCATCGTCAGTACGAGTGCATCTTTCATGAAAATAATAGATGGGAACGGCTCAATTCTCGTTTAAAACGAGCACGATATAGTCGACAAAACTCGCTCTTCCCGTGGGGTCGCTGCCTGTTTTATAGATAACAATTTATCGTTTATCATTATTCTCTATATCCGCGCGTCAAGAGAAAAAAATTTGAAAAGTAACGAAACTAGATCGCTTTGAAATGAAATTTAATTGGCCGAACGAGCGAGACAGAAAGAGTAGGATTTCAGTGGAATTGATGGGAAATAGAGGAGGAGTTTGTGATGAAATTTTTTTCAATGCCGAGTTCGAATTGGCCGAGCTTCAGAAATATATTTAAATTCATTGAGCATTCAGGTGTGTTTAATATTCATAATCGGCGGAGGAGTACCGAAAATCGAGCCGATGACGCATGATTAAGAAAGAGGTGGAAATCGTAATGGAGAAAAACGTAAAAACTCGACGAGTTTATTCGTCGCGTGAACGGAGGATCGGTGATTGGATACAAAGCGGAAAATACGTATGGCGGATGTGTGCTTTGAAATTTCTTAGGAACTTTTATAAATATAATTATTTCGTACGATAACGTTTCATTGAAACGAAAATATTTCGCGAATAAAAGTTGTAAAAAGCCTGAATGAGTATAAAAATACCGTTAGTAGAAAAGAAGTTTCTGTTACAGCCGAAAATAATAAAGAGCAAAAGCTCTTTCCAGGTTTTTGATCAGAGAGATCGAGTTTAACTCGTTCGTGAGAAAGTTTCGAACGAATAAAATTCAAAATACGACGCGATGTACAAATACATTGTATCTTTAAATGTGACAGGTAGTAAGTGCATCTGACACTTAACGAGAGTGGAAGTAGCGTATGTGCAGCAAACTGGGGAGACTAAAGTCGCTAATTTAGAGAGCGATTGAGTGTACAACGAGCGGATCAATATTTCGTCGATAGTTTGAACTCTCTCGTGCGATGATAAAATAAGTACGCAAGCTCGGAGGTTTTCCTCACGTTGGGACACGAATACAAGAGAGTTTAGGCGAAGCACTATGTGATCCGTGCGTGGTCCATGAGCAAGAGCCAGAAAACGACTTTATATTTAGTTTCTGGTGCGATATATTTCGGGACACCCGTTAGGTCGACGATCCACTGTTTCGTGAGACGTTTGTCATAATGATTCTCGAAATTCTGTACACAGAGTACTATATTATTGTTTCTCTCATCGTTATCACAGGCTATGACACGCTCTATCAAATCCCAGGGATTCTTGTGTTAAACTTTTGGTTACTCAAGATTTACGACCGAGTTTAGTTACATTTAAACCGAGACTTGTCGAGAAGTAGTAAATTTTCGAAAGAAAAAAAATCTTGTCAATTGAATTGGAGTGTAATTAAAGAATGGTTCAAGTTCGAAAAAATGTTTCTGTCGTTTACTCCATAATTCACCGTGCATGAAAACGGTAAACACTGAACTGGAAGCCGAGAAAAGTCATAAAATACCTTAGCAAATGTTAAAGAAAAAAAAAACCAATTAATTTGATTGATAATTGTAGAGATCGCAATTTTTTCCTATGAAACTTCAAATACCGGAGTGGTAACAAGCATTATTGAAATTTAAATGAAGAATTCGTTTTTCTCGGTAGAGTGAGATGAGTGCTGGTTCAGTGGATTTAAACGGTTCACAAGTTTCTTATGCGCGTGCATCGTACGAACTAATGTACACGGCGGTATGACTCTCTCATTGCGACTAATGCCGCGTGAGCGTCCGAGTCACGCGAGCCCAAGTTCCTCTTACCCCCCTATTTTCCTCGCCCTTTTCATTACGAGACGGTTGGATAAGTTGAGAAAGATGAGAGACAGAGAGAAAGATTGTTCTCGTTGGTGTGATGAGGTTGGAAGCGATTTGTCTTTTTCTCGTCGCTGGTGTCACGCGTCATAATGGGCTTTTCTTATCTAAAACGTTGTTCGAGCATTAAGAAAGCACTAAGCTTAGATCGCCGGCATTGTGCCGTACTTTACGATATTGCCACTGCAGTTGCTTTCGCAATCATCGCCCTCGACGTTACTTGCTTACAAAGTTGGGAAGCAGTTAAACGGAGGTATACAGAACGAGGAGGGCAAGGGGGAGGGGGCGCACTTGTCGCCCCCCCCCCCCACTTTTAAAAAGACTGAAGAATCGCGAGATGCACGGCGTGCGCGAGCCATAAAAGACGAGCGACTGCGCGCGGAGAGATTTACGAAAAAAAACTGGACAACCGAGTTCCAGACGCGGATAAAAAGTCCTAGGCAGCTCCCTCGAGTCTTGTCAATGCTACCGGTCACTGGATACCTCTCGTGATTCTTACCGGCGCGCGCAATCTTCCCTAGTTCACCGTATAAATCATCGAGTTTCACCTGTGGCAATTTTTATTCGCAGCCTCTCTCTTTCGCTCTCATCACCCTTTCCACTACTTTTCTACCTTATTATTGTCCACATGTGTACTAATGATACGAAACTAATTATCCACGATGTGGAAAACAAAGCACTGTTTTGGCGAGTTGTTTGTGCTGCAGATGGATTCGAATTCTTCGAGTTCCTTTCATGAGTACCGTAATGCCATCTGGTCTCTAACTATAGATATAATTGTTACAGTAGGAAATTCATGCTTGATAAATTGATGTAGAAATCATTGAAATTAGTGGAGAACATACATTTTTAAGGTTATGATTTATTTAAATGTTAATGAAAATAAAATAAAGTTTCTTCTTTATTCCAGCCTCCAGCAAAATTTTAATGTGTAATCCATCTATTCTTAAGGGAGAAATGAATAGTTTTAACATTTTTTTACAGTCGTAATCATTCATAAGCAGCAGAACGAAATTTAAACGATGAATCCCTGTTTATTTATACGATATCAAAAAATGATGTAATAGTGTTTGAAAAATGTTATCGTAGTTGGTTTTAATTGCTTGAAATACCCGATTTCCTTTGGGTGGTATAAGACGCTTATATATGTACGTGTATATGTTAAGGAGGTCTCCCAAATCGACGATCAGCCCTCCCGCTTCGTTTTTCTTCGTGTACGCGATTAATCTCTTTGATCCTATATATTATGTCACTTTTTATAATTATCCGTGAACGATGCGTTGATGATATTGAAAAATATTTCACCGGTTTTTCTTCTTCCCGAAAAAAATATATCCTCGCCGCGTGTTTGTCTTTCTCTTTCTTTCCCTGGAAGAAGCAGGCGTCGAGTTTGCTTAGGTCTAACGTGTTTTTCGTTTGCTTTGGCTTGCCGTCCAAAATCGACAACGATCGTCACCTCCAAAACACATGAACCTATGGGAGGTGGTTATTTTTTACGAGGAGCCTGTGTCAATTTTTCGTACGATCGGATTAAGACGAGCTGCAATTATTTATCAGAAAGCAAAATACAAAATAAGTTGCATGGAACGAAGGAGCCAATTTAATAGCAGGTTTTCGTCGCATAACTTTCTCTTCTCTCCTCTTTTTGATGTTCGCTTATTTTTTTCACTCCGCGTAACCGACAGCACTCAGCGAATCAGTGAAATCGGATTAGACGATTTTTGCATCGGGGTGTCGAGGTTCGTACAAACATCGCGTCTCACGCTTCTAAAATATCTTCACATATTCTCCTCTTCCTTTTTCCATCGTTTCCCGCCTCCCAATAAACACGTCGAGAAGTTCAAAGTTCTCGAACTACGTGACTCGAGGATTTCGTCGAAGGAAAAACTGTTCTGGTACGCGGTCTTCAGAAAGAAGAAGAAGAAGAAGAAGAAGAAGAAGAAGAAGAAGAAGAAGAACAAGATAGAAAGTTCCAGTAAGCCCATGTTCCGAGAGCTTACGCGAGCATTCGTAATACTTTGACTAATGACGATCCTCGGAGTATTATAAGAGTTTGGAATGTTCGAGAATTTCAGTCCGCGTTGTAACGTTCGCGAACATCACGCGGATTTAACGCGGAGAATAAAAATGGATTTATTTTTATTTCAAATAAAATTTGTTTATTATATAATTTTTTCTTTTATCGGGCCAGTAGCCACGACATAGATTTTTAAATGGGTCGACTGCTCTTGTAAAAAGATTGCGCCAAAGATTTATTTTATACTTTTTTTTTCCTGGATAAAAGTGAATGAAGCTTTTACCGATGGACTATGAACTCTCCAGGGTATACTCGTATTCGCTCGAAATCCGAGTCTCTCCGGGAACATAAACCTCGTGTATATGGGATCGTACTAGTATGATTTACCGTCGCGATAATATCGCTCTGCAAAATGAAGAGGTAACAGTCCTTAAGGACCTCGAATTTGTACGTGAATTATTGAGCTAAGAGCCTTAAGTCGAATAAAGATCTTATTCCTGATGACAATGGCCTATGCGGATTCGTATATTATATACATTCCTATACATACATATTTATTTTTTTATATGGTTGTACGAGGTTCAAACAGAAAAGTGGATAATGGAGCAAAGAGTTGTACGAGACTAAAAATTATGTATGCGACTAGATAAGAACAATTTAGCAACGAAAATAATCGTATTCCAACGCAGTGGATAAGATAAATCCAAATTAGTGAGCTCAATTTAAATTTATTGATTTATTTCAAACGTTATCAACTGTGATGTTATTTTTGACATGAAAGAACTTTAGGAAAAGTGTGAATATTATTTATAACTCATTTGTTGATAATTATGATCAAAATTTGCCGTAGAACTTGCTTATAATTTACAATTTTTTCCCCGCGTATCGTGCATTAACCTTTTGTGCTTCTACGGTAGTCGTATTGTCCGTTAGTGAGCCAATCTCGCATACTTGATACCGATCATTTACATTTATTGAAGTTTCTCACCAGAGTCAACGTCATTACCTTCACTCAGCGATTGTTCTCCTTTTCTTTTTACAATCTCTGTAACCACTTCACCGTTGTAAAAAGATATTTTGCATATGATAAGATGAAAAATTATGCAAGATGTTACAGTATCATTAGTACTGTCAGGCAATGTTATAAAATGTATTAGCGATCAATGAAACACGCGAAGAATACCGCGGAGTATTAAGATAGCAATGCGCATTAAAGCGAATGAGTAGGAAATGGAAATAAACGTCATGATTTCTGTAATATTATCGATAAACGTTTATAGATTGGACATTAAATTAAACATTACATTGTGAGCCTACGAGATTTTTTTAACAGTTATCATTTTGAAAGAAGTCTTTAATAACCCAGAGAATCATGAGTACAGCATAATATCTAGATGAAGAGTGCAATGACACTTGGTTGATGACGCTGAGCTAATGCTCTGTAATAAGATCTATTGTAGTATATATGTGTATGGTTGAGCAATCTAATCATGATATAGGAGGCTAATGGGGATTAGTAAGCTTGGGAGAAATATTTCGAGGATAATGGAGTGGGTGCGGGTAATTCCGTGAATAAATTTGAGTAGAAGATCATCCGGTTGTAGGAAAAGAAAGAAAATAAAAAAGGGGTTTTTGTCGTGTGGCGGGCACACGACGAGAATCGATCGTCCATTAGAGTCGTGGACGTACGAGGATAAGAATTTGGATAAGAGGGACGAACGCTTCGCGCGTGTTGAAGAAATAAAGAACGAAATAGAAGAAGGCAATAAACAAATGACTGAGATTGAATGGCTCGGGTTTTTTTTGTTCATTCGTTTTTAATCAATCTGATCGATGCCTCTTTTACTCAAGTCGATAACGCATGCCGATGATGCTTCTGACCCCACAGCTGTGGCGCATTAACAGCTACTGCTTTAAATGCCCCCACGACGTGAGTTTGTCCGATTACGAAATTGATGATGTGTCGGTCGTTGCGTCTACTCTGTGAATATATAACAGGAGGCAAATCTCATCTCTCTGGCTCTTGATGACCCTGACTATACACTAAGGACAGTTGGCAAAGGGCCCTATCTCTTTCTTTCTCGCCCTCTCTCTTTCTTTCATTCTCCCTATCTTCATACATCTTTCAATCGTTCAATTGATCATTGGCCAAAGGGTCAAGCTCGAACTCATCTCTCCTTGAACGCTAAAGCGAGAGAAACAGAGAGAGAGAGAGAGAGAGAGAGAGAGAGAGAGAGAGAGAGAGAGAGAGGAATCGAGTAAGAGTCGTTTGAAAATCGCGTCGTCTCATGACTTTTGCTAACCATTTTTCTCTCGCTCGCTCACTCGCTCTTTACACGTCCGGGATATTTCAATTACACGGCACAGAGCTAATCATTCGAGTGCAGAATTGCCGGGTACCAACGTTTATGTTCGCGTGGGTGACGCTTACAGTAATCGAGCTCCGGGAGTTCCTCCGATTCGTTGACATCAGTTTTACACATATATGTATACGTCCATACGTCTTTATATACATATACCGTGTAACATGGAGCAGCCGCCCGCGGCCGTTAGCGCGAGTGCATCGCACCGCAATTTCTACACGTGTGTGTATATAAATATATATATATATATATTTACCGGGTATCGCATTTGTAACGTTTAGCAAAAGTTCCGTACAGCCGTTCTGACCCGGAACCATCGGCCAATTTGCTGCCTGACGCATATGTTTTATCGAGACATTACGTATGTGGGTACACGCATAGGTGGCCCTCCAGTCGATTACTTTTTCTGCGTTAATAATACAACGCTCAATTAAATAATCGTCTGTCAAAATAACGATTTCACCAATTGCGAAAAGAAATGATACTCTCTTTTGAGTTGATAATGTTAATTAAACCGATTTTTTGTTTGATACAATTTATAATTTATTGACTTATTATATTTTGTTTATATTTTGTTTATTCGTGGTATAACATTATTTTCGAAAGTGTTTCCTCATATTTCTTGTCGGAGCATTTGACCATCGGGTTCCCGGTAATTGGGATAGGTCAAAGGTAGCAATAAAACGAAAACTGCGTATTACGCGAGTTCGTTATCTGCAATGAGAACATTTCAAGATCGCGTGATCGCGAAATTCTCTCACAGCCTTAATTAAACTTTACGCTCGAGATCGGGCAAGAAGATGGAGAATAAAAACGTGTACGAGCAAACGAAACGAAGAAAGATTTTGTCTCGATGATAGTAATTATGGATAAAACGACGAAATTAAAGCTCGGCTAACACCAAGAAAGATTCAACTTCTTGCACGAAGTGTGTATTTGTGTCGGAAGCAGCTGAGAGACCGCTGGTCATCTAGGTCGTAGTCACTTGAACTCTGTCTATAGTTCCGGCTGTGATTAATCACGCACTCGCTATTAATGACTGGGTGATACAACGAGCAAAAAGGAATGATGAGCGAAAGAGAACGAGAGGGAGAGAAAGAGAGAAAGAAAGAAGGAGAGAGAGAAAAAGCACTCGGACTCGAACATCGCACGAGGGCATTGAATCGTTGCGCCCAGTGCGTAGCTTTATCGCCCGTGATATTGTATAGTATGTAGTATGCATCAATAATCGACCTCGTTTTGTTCTCCCCGCGAATTATCCGCAGTATTATCAGTCGTTCTCAGCGATGACAAATGCCCAACATTATACACTCCAAAAATATACTGAAGCTACAATTTTTATGAATGTTTATATTATCCACTTGCTGTAGGAAATTTTTTACACTTTATTTGCTAAGTGCGCTTCGAAATTTTCGAATTTTTTGGATTTTTTTTTAAATCGGGATAAACCAAAAACGATTTTTTTCGTTTTTGATCAGCTATTGAAAGAATAAAAATAAAATTTCCTCTACAATCTATCCTTAAGATAATGTTGAAAAAAATTCTTGAAATTCGCGTGCTTTTTTTTTGGATTTGATCGCCACCATTTTTGAGAGACTTTGTAAAACACGGAGTAAATTGAAGAGTCATAAAATGCGGGGTGTGTCAACGATTAGATTCGAACTAGAAGTGAAGGAGTGAGCAGTATGCACGTATGTGTAATTAAGATTGATGTCCACAGAGGATTGGACAAAGTCAATTATTAGAACACCAATTATTACAGTCCTTATAAGTTGATTGGAAGCTTTAATGGAAACTTCTCGTGGAGCGAGTCGACATAAAAATAGAGTGTTGATCTGGTAAGTAAGAAATTGTACGGCGGGTCAATTATTGTTACTTACGATCGCGATAAAAGAATAAACGCGGTGTGGCCCTTGTAGCTTAAGTTCTCATTAGGGAAGGAGAGGACAGGTTACTGGACATCGATAGATGTACAACCGTCCGGAAGAAAGGACTGCGCGATCTTGATACGATTGCTGTGGGCTATATACGTGTATAGGAAACGAGAGCGTGGACTCATGGAGCAGCTGTCCATCGAAACGCGAAGGAACGCGCACCAATGAATCTAGGAATGAGCCGCTCTGGGGAACTGGATTCCACGATGATTGATCCGCCGCTAGGCTGTCGTTGCAGCCGGCTTATTCCCTTGATTCCTTGTCTTCTCTACTATCCCTCACCAGCCGAGGGCTCAACCCCTGCCCTTAATGTATACATATATATGTATATATATGCATGTATACCTAGTATAATACACGCGGAGTTTTTAAATCGAATAATCCACGCCGCAACGAGTTATACCGAGATTGAAGCAGTCACGCTATATTCCCCTCCCTGCACGTACCCGATCTTACAGTTACATCATCTCTCATACTGCACATACACATGCCACAGACATTACTCAAACATATCAATTCAGTTTAGAGCACATTTTCATCGAGAATATAAAAAGAAAAAGGATCAACCTTTGAGAGCGAAAGAAAGCTCTTAAAAAGATTGGCTTCGAGTTTTAGTTTAGTGTGAAACTCGTTGGCTCCTTCACAGACAAGTATTTTTGGATCGGACCGCCCAGTTTAAGTTGCAATCACATTCTACCGTTAAATTCGACCATTCTCAAGCCAAAAACAATGTAGGCGCAAACAAACAGCGAGACAGATATAATTAAGGGGACCGTATGGTCTAGAAATTTGAAAAAATCGATTTTTTTTTTTTCGATATGTCGAAAGTATAGTATCTCAAGAATATACTGTGAAATTTTCATGCGGAAATTCTCAATATTACAGCTTCTACAGCCCATAACGCAGGTAGAGAGCGGTCCGCGACACGAAAACGTTCAAAGCCTTATTGGACACAAAGCCTTACGGGGATGATTTTTTAGTTTGCAAAAAAGAATGTGTTTTGCATGTTAAAAAACGTTTGTACAAACGTGCTGTTGATGCGAAAAAAAAACATGCACAAATAAAGAAAGCAACAAAGAAATTGACAGAAAAAGAAGAGGGAAAAAAGACACAGCGGAAATCGATAAATAAAACACCGAAGCGTCAACAATTGACGAATAAATTATTGCAAGAGCTGTCAACTTATTACGGTCTAGCAATTAGACGTAATTCAGATTCGACTGAAGGGATGAGAAGTGAAATATGGGCAGCATATTATCACAAAATTTCAACAGATGAAAATCCGCAACACTCGTACTGTCCTCCAGGTTCCGAATCGTGGTGCAAGTGGCGTCAAAGTGAGGCTGCAGGTACTTTAGACACCTACGAGCACCCACCTGCTCTGTGCGATGAAGCACAAGAGATATTAAAACCAATTTATGAAGAATTGACAGCAGAGACTTTATTGGAAAGGTGTATTGGCAGTAATACGCAGAACAATAACGCAAGTTTCAATGCTTGCGTGTGGCACCTTGCGCCGAAACATCTGTTTGCCGGAAAAAAAATCATTGATATTGCCACTCACATTTCCGCTTGCATATTCAATGAAGGATTTGCATCCCTATTGAAAATAATGGAGACCATGGGCATAACAATCGGGCCACAAGCGGAGCAACTAGCGCAAAACCGAGACGAGCTGCGAGTATCGAGCGCCAACCGTAGGAGCACGGACAACTCCAAAGAGGCTCGGACAGCTCGAAGAAATGAAAGGAGTGAGGAAATCTTGAATTATGAACGTTCCGAAGGAATCCTATATGGTGCCGGAATCGCGGATTAACTGTAAGTATTCAAAATTTGCTCAATTTTTGAAAATATCTGTACCTCAAACTTTAAACTCATTTATCTCGAAACGACTTTTTTCGGCACTGCGCAGGTGAAAACAAAAAAACTATTCAACCGAATCACTTGAAATTTGGATATGTTGTTCACAACATGTATGGCTATCGTCGGAACTACAATCATAATTTTATTTAAATAATTTCTTATTGTTTATACTAAAAAACTAGTGAAAAAAAACCCGATTTTACGAATTTTTTTTCAAAAGCGCGCCATTTTGTCAATTTTTAATTTTTTCGATTTGTTCTAGTCCCGACCATAACTGCACTCTTTCTGATTAAGAATATTCTTGAATTTTGTGTTTCAGATGAGTAGAAGTCTCGGATCGATCTTCACCGTCCGGGTCGGATTTTTCGAGAGGGTCGTCTTCAATGCCAATTATATGATAATAAACACTGTTTTTAAAATTAAAAAAAAATTTTTTTGTATACTTAATAAAGGTAGTAATAAACCCGAAAAGTTAAAACATCGATTTTTAAATTTTTTAAGGCAAAAAAAAAATCGTGAAAATAGGTGAAATTTTCGTGCTCTAGACCATACGGTCCCCTTAAGACGTTGTGAAGGGACAACACGAACTCTTCCAAAAGACTAGAGTAACTCAATCGGTTTTTTAACCTACGATTTTACTACTTTTTTATAATAATCAAAGAATGTTTTTTTTCTTTTGATCCGAATGGAAATTTGATTCAACGAAATAATTGAGAATTTCGTGTATTGTTCCTTCGTTCCTATGATTTCTACGGTGTTTTTTTTTAGATTAGCATTTTTTAAGTATATAAATGTTGAGGAAAATGTAAGATTGTAGTTTAACTCACTGTATTCGGAAGTATCGTCCGTCGATCCATTCACGGTACCATCAGGCAGAATTTGTAGATGACGATTTTTAATGTACATCTGTATTTTGCGGGATGTTCCGGAAATGTGACTGAGATTCGCGGATCTCTCGGCCCTGACACCGGCGTCGAGATCAACAGGAACGGCCCTCACGGTACCGACGATTGTACCGATCGTGAGAACACCAAGTCCCGCACCAACACTCGCGCTTTTTCCACCAAAAATGCCAAAGCTGGATTTGAATAAATTGCCATTACCAAAAGCAACGAGAAAAAAAATCAAAACCAATTGAACGTACGAAGGTTCTTTGTGTTGATCAATGCGAGGCTTATACCTCTTTCTCCTTTCTCTCGTCGATCTCTCGCTCTCACTTTCGGTTTTCATCGACACCAATCCGTTCGGTATTGAGGATAAACACTTGCACTCGCGTTGCCATTCGTATTTCGAACAATTTAAAACGCCTTGACTAGAGTTCGCGACTGATGATTTTTTCATATCCCGGTATGACGTTTCACACCCTCGTTCGAGGTCACAGCCGCCAAAGAGCCTCATAACGATATCCGACGATTGTTCTATACCCTCGGGTTGATTGCACTGTAAAGAGGGAGTCAGGTGACAGGCGGTGGTTGTGGAAAATTCATGATTCTCCATTTCGACGAAAATCGTCGATGTCCTCTGACGTAGATTCTCGTTGATGAGACTAGCCGTAGACGATGCCTCATTTCGTAAAACGTTCTCATTGATTTCTGAACAAACGTTTTCTCGATTTTCCAAGGTATGAGTGGTGCTATGTCCTCTTGGATAATTCTCGTAACAGAGACGTTTTCTTCGGTTAATTTGACGCCGTTGAAAAGCATCGTAATATTTCCGGTCCCTGAAGCGAGGTTTTCTCTCCTTAGGGACAACGAAACACCCGAGGTCGTTCGAGGACGTTGTCGAAATCGTCGCTGACAATCTTTCATCGATAAAAAAATCGTCCCGTTCATTGTATCCGGGAATGATCTTTTCTGTATGATCGATACACAAACCCGATAACTCAGCAACGTTTTCGGTGCAACGAACCGCCTCATCGACCACGAAACGAGGCCGCTGCTTCCTGACGTTATAATTTCGATGGGCGGAAAGAGGAAAGGAGAGAATCGGTTGTACTCTCAGTGTCGGGCGTTCGACACGTTCAATACAGTGCAGCACCCTTGGCCCGCCCGTGTCGATCACTGCGGGCATGACGTTCTCATCAATCCGCCGTACTCGGCACTTTTCTCTCTTTCTCTCTCTTCCTTTCTTCCTCTTTTTTTTCTCTCTTACGTCTTTTTACCCTTTTTTATATGTTCTCAATTGTATCGGTCTTTGGAAACTTTTGAAATATTTTTTCTCTTTTGCTTTATTATTCATTGATCGATCGTTCCAATGGCGTGATGAGTGACTAGGCTGTAATCGGGAAACCCACGATGGGGATAAGGATTAATGAGCGAACTCGCAACTCTTCGCGGCGAGACGCTCTGTTCCTGCTTCCGGTATTGCAACATTTTTTTTAACGTCAAACCTTCGCTACCAACGGTTTTTTCTTTGTTTTACGAGAAAATTATTTCTCCGGCGATTAATCAAAGTTGGCTAGAATTTCGTTGATTAGTACACGTTATAAATAATCCTCGTCAGAAAACAACTCGCCTATCAGCTGTGATGCTTCGATCTTTTACCAGTCGTAATCTTCGAGCAACAAGCTTCTTTTTCCTGTTCAATGATCTTCAGTGGCTGTTCCAACACAGCATTAGTTCACTCGCTCTCGCTTCGATCGCTTCCAATCAGTCACAAGAAACACCAGCTCGACGCGTTCACCTTAACGGGCGTCTCGGCCGTCTCCTCTTGGTTCGCTCGACTTCCGTTGCCAACTCAACTGCACAATTTCTTCCGGAATCAGCGAATATGCACGTCGTATATAATCACTCGAGTATCGCATAATCGAAAACACGTGAGAAATGACGCTCGTAGTATATTCGTTATTATCATCTTTTTTTGATAATCGTTATACATCACAAAAAAACAAAACAATACAGAAAAAAATTCACTTGAACGTTCGAAAATACATCATTCTCGCGTATCGATTGTTTCGCGCACTATTCTTTATTATTTTTTCTTCTCTTCACTATATTTCTCTTCGCTCGTTCACTTACGGAGAACTCTGGGAGTGAAACACACTGAATCAATTTTATGCGAATGAAATAAAGTAACACGTATCAGCGTGTATTACCGAATGTCGCACTGTGTAAACACCACCGATCGAATTACCGGCGATTCAAGCGCCATCGATTCGACTCCATCGATTGCCAACGACCTCGTGAACAAATCAATATCGAGATTCGTTCTTTTTATACTTTCTTTTCGTCTCTCTTCAGTAGTAGAAAGCCTCGTGAATAATTCTCGAGACGGATGATACAGTTTGTGCAGCAACGCGAGTTCCTCTCGATTGATCGAGATAACGTGAAGCGTGTGCGGAATCGTTCTTTAACTCTTGATTTTTGCACGCGCGCAATCACATCGTCGTTGTGTAATAATGAGAAAGGGGAACGAACGCGCGGGGATGTGGAAAGAGTGGGGATTGAAAGAAAAGGAACGAGAGTCGAGTCTCGTGGGAAGTAAGAAAAAACCGAAGACAGAAAGAGAGAGAGAGAGGTTTCGAGCGGGTGACCACACGATGTCGGTGAGGAGTGAAAATTGGAGCAACTGTTGAAGAGTGACAGAGAAGTAGAGTGAGAGAGAAAGAGAGCGGGTGTAAAGGCCTGTCCACGGTAAGATATCGGATCTGACGAGACGAGACAGACTGGTCCTCCTTGTTGGTTGTCTCAGTCAAGATTGAAACACAGTCACGGGTATAAAAAAGGGGGTCGGGGGGAAGTTTATCTCTCGTAGGTCGGATGATGCCGGTGCGGCGTCCGAGAAACTACTGAACGAGCGTGCTCGCGGTGCTCTCTTCTCCGGCAGTGCGGCTCTCGGGTTCGGGAACTTCGAGCTCTCTCGTGTGTACCGCAGTGAAGACCGACACACCAGCACGCGCCGCCACGCCGTGTCGAGCAGCAGCAGCAGCAAGCAGCAGCAGCAGCAACAGCAGCAGCAGCAGAAAGCAGCAGTGGCAAACCAGCCCCAGCGTAAACCTCTCGTTACTTTTCTCAATGTGTATTGGATCTCGTCGAGCCCAATATACGTGCGTTCCTATACATGCACTTTTATAAATACACAAACATGTACACGCACACCCTGATCTATCAGCATCTACGGGTACACGTGTGGCTAAGACGAGAAGAGACAAGAGAGGAGTATAAGTAACACGAGCGAACTTGGGAATCGTCAATTCACATCCTTCGTTTGCCACTCTTCGTCCGTAACATGCATCCCTTCTTTTATATGGAGTTTCTTCGTAGTGGATCCTTTGCTAAGAACGCCCGATTTCGCGCCACCCTCTGGCTCCTCCTCGTCTAATTTAATTTCGTTTCGAGCGCTCTTCTGATACGCCCACGTCTCTCCATTCCCATTACGATCCTTCTATTTCTTCTATTTTTTCTCTTTCTCTCGATCTCGCCCCCTTTTTATTCTTATATAAATACTAGTTCAGTGTCATGAGCAATACGCCACGGATTATCGCCATCTTGAGAGTACGGATCGCATTGTTAGACACTGCTTCAGGCATACCTCTTTGAGTCTCACCAGACTCTCAGTCTCGTTTCTTCAGACACTCGCGATTTTCGTTCCTTTTTTTCTCCTCTTCTGTAACCTCTTTACACTTTCGCAGTTATCTCTTTTATATCCTCTTGTCGAAATACTTTGTATGCTCAAAACCGATAGGAAGCTCCGGAATGTTAAAACGAAGCGTCGATTTCCAAACGACCTCGATTCGTTCTGGTTGCATCCAACCTCGGTCCGTTAATGTCAGTTTCTTCTCGCGCGACCTTTCCTCAGACTCCAGGACGATTCATTGCATCTGTCGACAGAATAATTTGACCCGTCAGTGAAACGGTATTTCCGAAAAAATTTTTACGAAAATAATATCGTTGAGGGCCTCTAAAGTTTTCGATTTCTATTGCCAGGATGTTGAGTGAAGGAGACAGGGGCAGACTACAGGCCATGGAAAAAAGAAGAGCAAAGCTTATATATGTATATATTACATAGCTATATATTGTTAACACTTTTACGAGGGTATATATGGACTGTCAGCAAAGATGAGAACCCGGGGCTCATCCTGTGCGGCTGATAATAGCGCCGTCATACGGATGAGCCCTCGACGAAACCATGCTCGCACTTCCAGATTATAGTTCGCTCTCTAAGGCAGTGCTTTTCGGATTCTCGGACTCTTCTTCAACGTCGTCATTTACCGATCCTCGTTAGTCACTCATCTTCCTTTCACCTCTTGAAGCTTCTTGGCTCATAAACATGGACAAGGTGAAACCCCGCCATGAAATAAGAGTGACGGGAAAGAAAAAAAACCGCAGGTAGAATATCTACGATTAGGAAAGGCGCCAGTGTGTACATAGCTACTAAGGGCGCGCAGGGTACTTTGGATTATGACAGAAAAAACAAAGCACACTCAGGGATACTTTACCGTTCGAACTGATAACACCCGTTTGACGAGACGTCAAAGATTCTCGAGATGAAAGGAAATATTTTCAGAGTGACCCATTTATAACTGTTCTCTTTACTAAAACCACCTGCAAGATTTTAGTCCACAAAAGTGTTTCCCAGCAGGACGTCAGATGTTTGGGTTCGAGACGGGTCAAAAGTGTACCAATTGCTTTAGTGCGGAATTTAGAAAACAGTTAATTGATTTTCAGACTATTGTTTTATTTTCGTCCTTTATTACGTGGATCAACGGATTTTATTTTTATTTTCGGATTGGACGAATTGAAAATTAAACGATGGTAAGCCACCCGGTAAACGGATATTATGAATAGGGGTGTCGTGCAGCCTGAGGCAGTGATACGCTCGAGTAAATTCGATACAGACGCTGTTGGACTCTGATTCCGTATGTGCCAGGGTATTCGATTAAGCCCTCTCGCTCGGCACGACTCTCGCTTCCGCTGCATCACTCTACTTCGCGTTGGGGCACGCTTCGTCGAGCAACTTTTGTGCGAGGCCCGTCAGCGATCCACTCGGGCGGCTAGAATTGCGAGAAAAAAATCAGCGGGAGGCCACTCTCTTACTGTGGTCCGAAAATTTACAATTGAATTGTTTAGAGCGGATAGGACCGCCCTGAAGCGATAATGGTCTCCGTGTATATATTTTGCCAACCACAACGATGAATCCGGACTAAAACCATATATGAAATTTAATTATCCTTGCCCCTCTTGTGCGTTGTTGATTTGTCTAGACGAGGCCTATTATTCGTTACCATGATATTAATCAATTTAGTTTTATCCTCAAGAGCGACAAACGAGGGCCATTCGAGAAAGAAAAATAATAATCAAGATCGTTCAATGTGGGAGGTTTTCTATGGGATACAACCCTGAGACACTGAAGTGTCTTTGTCTCAAGATTAGACATTGCCTCGTGCCATTGATCTCAAAAAAAATCTTCCATGTTCGAACGTACGTTACACTGACAGTAGCTCGAACTTAAATATTCAACAAAAACGAAAGAAAAAAAGCATTGCACATGGCAACAGAAATGTCAAAAGATACTAATCGCGCAGCTTACAGGGTTGGCGTGAATACGAGTCTATTCCAAAGGACCCGTCATCCACACGCGTTAGATAACTCGATCAATCTGACATAATGATTGGGTCTGATTATGACGAACGATACTCCTTCACATTTCGAGCCTCCTTCGATTTCTCTTGCATCGAGAATGCATCCTTACCACTCGACTCATGACATCCGGTCTCTTACTTCTTTTGGCCCCTCATTAAAATCACTCTAATCTCTAATATCATTTCGTGTGTATATATATATAAAATGGTACAACGATGGAATTATAGTTGAAAAATTATCGTAAAAATCATAGGACCTCCCGCGCAAAAAAATTAGTCTCGCCGAGACGCTCGCCTGGAGTCTCGCCGGGATGTCTTGCTGGGGTATCGCATAGTCCCGTATGCAGGACTTTTTCGATTGGTTTCGAGAGTCTCGCCGAGACATTGTCCGAGATTTTTATGAATTCTTTTAGAGTTTTGCCGAGACTCTTTCCAAGATTTTCGGAAACTTTTAAATTCTTTTCGAGAGTCTCGCCGAGACTCTTTCCAAGACTTTTCTAAACTCTGCGAGATTTTCCGAAACTTTTATTTTCTCTTTACATTGATTGATAGTGATAATGAATGACACATGAATAACGAGACTATATAGAAATATGGGGCAGACTATTCGTGGACGCGAAAGAAGGCCACCTGTCGAGTAAAATTGGGGGCTTTGCAAACTTTTCTTTTTCCAGCCAGTAGGCGGCATCGAGCTGTTGTCGTTTGTGTCCTCGTATAGCCTGCCCGATTCTTATATAGTCCAGTCCGGGTTTTATCTCGATATAAAAAATCGCATCACTGATCGCGATGTTTGATCTTATTCTGATCAATACCAACATTTTGTTTTGCCTAAAAGTATCGGATGTTTTTTCTATCTCTTAATCTTTAAACTATGCATAGACTATGCAATATATCGCAGCAATTCCCAAAAAATCGCGTCATGAATCTCGGATAGATTTTTCAATCCAAGATTTATGGCTAAATAGAAAGTATCGGAAAGGGTCTCGGCGAGACTATCGCAAAGAATTTAGGAGAGTCTCGGAAAGAGTCCCGGCGAGACTGTCGAAAAAGGTTTTAAAAATACTGTACTGTACCTGTATTGTATCCGCTTATGAATTCGACAAGTAACACGCATTCGCTCAATAATTGACAAACTGTACCCCGAATACGATATAATATTAGTAGTACTTTGTAAAAAGGTTCCATTATGTACAAAATTCCGTTCGAATTTTTTTCTTCCCATTAATAGCGAAATCCAACCAAGTGATAATTCAACTCTCGAATATCGTAAACAGCACAGAAAGAGTCTCGGCAAAACTCTAAAAGAATTCATAAAAGTCTCGGAAAGAGTCTCGGCGAGACTCGAAACCAATCGTAAAAGTCCTACACGGAGAGAAAAATATCACAAAAATTACCGTGCTCTGCACAACAAATGAGGTACGAAAGACTTCACTGGGCTAATTTATAAAAAAACAAATTAAAGATTCCAATCAGCATCGCAGTATTTGAAAAGTTATGAATTTTTGTAAAAAGCCTATGAATTTTTGTAATACGGCACAGTAAAATTTCGGAAACAGCACTGTAAAAAGTCTCATTACAAAATAAAAGTTCCTTTTGCCGGAATTTCTTATAAAGATTCTGAAATATTTCTCTCCGTGTACATACAAGACTATGCGATACCCCAGCAAGACATCCCGGCGAGACTCCAGGCGAGCGTCCCAGCGAGACTAATTTTTTTTGCGCGGGCTTCCAGCATGAAATCCTTAAGATTACTCAATTAAAATTTAATTTTGATGAAAACAAAATTTATAAATGTCATTTCTCGTTCAGTGTACGAAATTTTTCCAAACGGAAAGTATCATTTTTTCAATCTGAATAGTTAAAGAACTCTTCTCTATTTAATATTATAAAGGTGTGAAGGTGAGGCTAGAGAGGATCAATCAACACAATAATAGAAGTGTTTGATGAATAACTATCATAAAACAAGTCCTGTACGAACGAGTACGCGCCTGGACTGAAATTAGCCGAATCATTCTGTGCAAAAAAAGTCGCCCGAATGTGGGAAGATAAACAAGCCTGAAACGAGGACCATGGTCGGCTAATGGTTCGAAAATCAGCCCAAGGCCACGTGTCACGACGTGCGATGAATATTACGTCGTTCAGGTTCGCAATTTCGGTAACGACTCACCGATATTATGTGTTCTCTATATAAGGAAGGGGAGAAAAGAATCGTGGCAATGGTCCTTGGATTTTTTATTATAATAATAGAGCGGAGAGAAAATCATATTTGCTTATCTCTCAGGTATATAAAGATGGCAGCTAATAACGCGCGTAGGTGCATCGATGAGGCGCCTCGTGTAGTGCAACGGAAGGTACGAAAGGGAACGAATGATAATGAGCCTGGAATGTGAACGAAAAAAAGGAAAGGTTCTCGAGGTAGGCTCGGGATGAAAGACTTTAGAAAGTGAACGTTTGAACCCCTTGGTAAAAATTCAAAGATCGTAACTTTCTATCAGTCAACACGTTAAATCGTACGAGTTAGGTCCTTTTGCTTCTTAAAAGTCAATAAATAAAGTACGTATAGGAGAGAATCGATAGTGCAGGTGAACGAGAGAGAGAAGTAAATAAGGAGCAAAATGATTTTTGCCCCCAAGGCTTATGTACTGGGGTTTTTTTTTGTATATATCTAAAACTGTTCTTAGCCCGAGGATCAGAGAGACAACAAGCAAGAAAGGAAGGGCGAGGGGAGGGCGTTCACTCTCGCGATAAAACTAACGCGTAATTTCATGCACCTTCTCTCGTTAAGATACTTTTATTTCCCACTTTGATGTCCGTTCGCTCGCGACCAACTTGTAACGAAAACGTTTATAATAATAAGATGATAATGATAGGGCGCTCTCGCGTACGCCTTTGAAATCTCGTACAAAAACATACGAGCACTCTGTGCGGTGGGTATACGATGAAATCTTGAATATTTGCCAACAGCTGATGAGAAATGATCGATATATAATGAAGAAAAAAAAGGTTTACGCTTCTAAGCTGTTGCTAGGAATTCATTAGCATGCTTTTCATAGAGACTCTCTTAATAACACGCCTCGGAACATTCATCATATCTGCTCTTATATCGAATCCATTATTCTTGTATCGAATGGTGTGAAAAATTATTGATACGCCTCGAAATCACCCAACGACGGAGAAGCACCGTTGATAAATCAATAATTCCGAGTGTTCCGAAACACGGTGGAATGTTTTTCTGGTCGCGTATTTTTTGTTTTTGTGGATTATGGATTTTGAATAGGCCATCCGACCATCCCGATACTTGGGCGGTACACTTTGTCAAATTTCTATCCCACGCGCATTCATTAACTTGTACCTGCTGTGTTATATATCAATGTTTTTTTTGGCTCGAAACCGAAGGTATTGTCAAATTGAATTTATGGTTATGAAACTGGGAACATCGAACTGGACAATAAATTACCGTGACTTCGACATTGGCGGTTTTGGGAAATTTCTGTTTATTGGGATTTTGAATATGTGTACATTCGTTTTTTTTTTTTTAATTCAACTGTTTATGATAGGGCGGGAGTAAGATTTTGACTCGAACATCAGATATAATCGCCTCAGAGCGAGAGAGATTTCTTCTTCGAGTCTTTTTATGTTTTTCTTTCTCATGATTGATGAAAGTAATCGGTCAAACTGGTGACGCGCTGTAAAGTACAAAGTCTCGGGTCACGAAGAGTGGAAGAGTCACGCTGCTGATCAAATTGGAGACCACCATATCGATAGCGTTTTCTCGCGTGCCCTTGTTACATACTCCGACGTTCCTAACATCATCCCCGAGATAAACGAAGAAAAAATAAACTTTATATCCAGCGACGTCCAGACAACGCAGTGCGCGATCCTATCCGACGATTATTAATGAGAACCTCGGGAAAATTAGTGTGGTATGCGTCTGAAAAATACTCTCATAATAGGACCGATATATATGTATGCACGCAGGGACTCTTTGATAATCGTTGAATGGAGAAATGAAGAGATAGAGCTGGCAAGTAGACAGCAGAAACGCTTGACAAATTGGGTTAAAATTGTCGCATGACTCATTTCACATTATACCAGAAAAAGACTTTAAATTCTGCCTCAGAAACAAGATGAAGAATATGTGAAGGAATTATTGAAATAGTTTCATATTTACATAAATTTGGACAATCGCTGTTAAAAGTTTCGTATTTCCTCGAAATAAAAATTGAAAAGCAGTATTAAAAAATAAGTAAAAAGTATTTTCTCATGTGAAAATCGAGAGTGAATGTAGTAGTATTTCTATAAACGATGGTGAGAGTAGTTTTGTCCACAGTTTAGATAGAGGAGAACATTAAACGTGGAAATGCGGGTGGGAAGGAGCAGTAGGGATAAAACGAATTCACGAGTCGTTTGTCCGAGAGTCCTTTCTCGTGTGTTGGAGCGTCTTTTCCTCGGACGTGATTAATGTTACGCAACGATATAGAGGCGACTTGGAATGGTGCTTTTCTTGTCGTAGGCGCCTCTACCGTCGCATATTAGTATGTCTCGTTTTTTAGTGGGACAAAAAAGGAAATCGTTGTGGGGGTGAGCAAGAAAAAGAGAAAGAGAGAAGAAAGAGAAGAGAAAAACGTGTGCACGCGGTTCGCTCGTTATAAATATGCCTGCGTGCGCCTATTGTCAGGATTACGAGAACATTGGGGACCTTAGGTGTGCCCACGTCCCGTCGTTCTTTAAATTTTAAGGGTTCGAATATCGCTCGTTCGACCTGTGGGGGTTGGGTCACGAGGTGAACCGGTAGGGTATTTACGTAATTCATTTAAACTCGACACACGACGTATCCAACACAGTGCCAAGCTGTACCCAGTGTTTCCACTCCTTCTCTTGCCAGACGGCCACTTCGCTAGGTTCACAACTTCACTCTTTTTCTTCAACTCTTTCATGCTCCAACTATACCTGTATATATTCCGGTGCATCGATTCTCGGAACGATAAACAAAAACTGATATTCTCTTACAAGGAATTCAATTCCGGATTTACGGATCTGCAGTACTTCCATTTAACGTGCAAGAATATTCCTTAGAATCGTCTGTTCGATCATATAGTAGCTATATGATTGAATAGAACGATCATCCTTATGAATCAATTATCTCAAAGAAGCGATTCTAAGAAATTTTCTCGAACGTAAAGTGAATCGGCGCTGCTAATTCATAAATCCAGAATTCAATTCTGTGTATGCGCACCTATATATGAGAGTCATGAGACTTTATTTAAAGTTTTATATGATTATCGGATATGTGAGCGTGAGAAGACTCAAGCGGGGGTGTTAAAAATGACTGGTTGTAGTTGTGAAACCATAATGAAAAATAAATGGATCCCGCTATTCGACCATAGGTTGTAGCTTGATAGAAAGAAGTTTTATATGTGAAGATCCGGAGGTCTATTAGGGTCCTTTCACGTCAAAACACCGGTGACGAGACTAATGTATCATTAAGCTTCTACGCGGCGGCGTCCCTCTAAAAGAGGGTTGCTTAAGGATGAGAACTCACCCGTTCGCTCGTTCGCTTCGCTCGCGCGAGTTGGACAGTCGAATTGATTGGCTCTTGGATACGAACACCTCTCCATTACCGTTCACCTCATCGTTCTTTCATACGATCGATCGTCCACGCGGTTAGTGTCGGCTAGATCTCTCCCCCTGTCTCGTTAAAGCTCGTAAACTCGTTGTCCAGCTTCTTCCTCCACGATCCTTCTTCTCTACTACGATCTAAACTCGATCTCTTCGGCTCTCTCTCTCTCTCTCTCTCTCTCTCTCTCTCTCTCTTCTCTTCCCTCGGGAATTTTGCATCGAAACACACGTTTGAGAGAATACCGGATGTCTTTTGCGAGTTCTCCAGACTCCGAAAAAGGAAATCTTTCCTGCCCTTCATTCCGCGCTCGACGATCTTTGCCATTTGCTTCTAAACGTGCATTTTATCTCGATGTCAAGACATCGAGAATAATGTGTGAAAGTCTCGTCGAATAAGAAAAGAGCGAAAAGCAATCTTGGCTTGATTAAAATTGACGCGACTTTTTTACAGAAGTGTCTCGTACTGAATTAAAAAAAAGACAACTAAAAAATAGCTTGTATCACATTGCAACATTCCTCCTCCCAAGTTTTATTCAATGTGTAACAAAATGAAGACTTTGACTGACGTACGTTTTGAAAATCCTCGAGATCTTTTGATCCACAAACTTCTTGCAATTCTAAACGTCATCCCCGGAGATCTGCCGCGAGAGGAGACCACTCAATCGTGCTCTTATAAATTCTGAATGGGAACACGATCGCGCATGCATTATTCAATACTCTACGAAAAGGTACAGAAAACCTGATATGAATATCGAAGCGAACGATCGGGAAATTGATACAACATTTTCTACATTGTCCCAGGCGAAAGGTGCCGCGGAACAGTTGTGTATATACGTCAATGAATTGTTGTTATTTTAATGAAACTATATATTCCGCCATAAGCGGAAGTGGGAATGACAATTCCAGAAATGCCACATTTCTATTAAACACTTGCAAGTTACGAAAAAACTGTAAATTTTCTAATCGGATGACGGTGTCTGAAGAAAGGCAACGAATATATTTGATTGTTGAATTAGACTCAATCTCGTCTCGATTGAATGCGTCGACAACGACAATGACAATGACGCGTGTATATACACGAGCACAGTACTGATGGAACAGCGTGAGATATCGTATGCTTCGTGACGCATCGCGTTCTGCCCACCGATTATTTGTCGCCCCGCGATATTCAAGCCACACTTGAGTTATTAGAGTCAAGTTGATCGTTCATCAAAACTCACTCTCGCTGTCGCTGCAGCAATACTGATCATCGAAATGCCAAGAGTCAAGATCCTTCATGTATTAGAGTCACACCATCCAAGTTCATGGACCTTGTGAACCAAACAAACCTTACCGACACCATTATATAACTCGCATTCATTTTTTCTCTCCATTTTACGCCATTCTAAGCCTCACATCACGTAACTCACTTGTGATAAGTTTACTCTCACTATTAGTCCAAATTACACATACTCGTGCTTACATATTTCAGCAATACTCGCTGTTAATAGTCTTGAACAAAATTTAGTCTCTTTGGATATCAGGTTGCTATTCCAGCTTAAAAAAATCTGTATCGATCAAGTAAAACGGATATTTGGAGATCCTGCGATGTTAAAGTGTCAAACAACGTTGCTTAATCATTTTTTTTTCTTATCATGAAGATTAAAAAAAAACATCGCATCGTTTATTCACTCGCGAAATTTGTGTCTCATCTGTACTTTAATTTCGGCTGGTTATTATCTCGACTAACATCGATCACGCATAGCTCGTATTTGTACACGATGTTGACACGATACGTAATTAATACGCACCAGTTCCTTCCGATCTCCTGAGACTCAAGATATTTCGCGCACTTTTTCAATGATTTCTTTCTCTCTATTTACTTCGGTGTCTGTTTCGCGTATTCATTGATTTACGTTAGGCCGTCAAAACTGGTTTTGTACGAGCGACTTGAGCTCGTTTGCCGGTAACACTTACGCATAGCCACTTTGCTTCTCGCTCACGCACCAGTTCCATGATTGTTCCATTTTATTCTTCAAGGAATACGAATCCAGAAAGCAGAATCTGTATTTTGCGGTGAAATTACTTTGTAATTTCAACTTATACTGTTATATACTTGGTGCGCTAAGCGTTGCTTCCTACTTCGAATATCATAAATCTCGGTGAGATTGAGACGTAAGTCAATTGAAAATCAATCTTTGTGATTCAATCTCAAGACCTCGGGCATTCGCAACATTAGTTTTGATCTAGGCACGTGGGATATCGAGACGTTCGAGTTATCTCTGGTCTCCACTGACGCATCAAGCTTCCAATATATAGATATATGTATAAACGCACTTATATATACATAAATATGCACACATAAAAAAAAAACATCGTTTCTCATGTTGTTTGAAATCCCCTGACCAAACGCGGGCTTAGATCAAAGTGGAGATAGGAGGATTTTATTTTTTGCATTAATATCGTATCTCTTCTATCTGTATATAAACGTGCTCACCACTTGGTTGATGCTTTATGATCCTATTATTTCACGCACCACGGGGACAAAAGGCCATTAGGACCTACCTCTACTCTCTTTCGGGAACGCCCTTTATCGCCTACGGTGTTTTTTTCCACCCACCATTACAATAAATTCGTTTAAATACAATCATTCGAATTCTCGAATAAAAGTGCATTTTGATATATTTTAACTGTCTTTAAGGGAAAAACTTGTAGTTTATCGTTTTACTGGAGAAAATGGTGTATTAATGCTGAAGTCAGTCACAATTGGACTCTTTTCTAACCGATCATTCATCCTTAATTACGTAGAGCTGATAAGTAGCTGCGATTGAATGAAAAGACACGTGTCAAGTGGGCGTCAACTATCCCCAAGTGCTATGTTCGCGTTAATTAACCGAACATCACGCAATAATGAAGCTACTTTGCTTGAGTCTATTACTTCCTTGTGCACATGCACAGGGTGAAGCAATAAATCTTTACCTCTTTGAAAATATTAGAATTTATACAGTTCAGAAGAAAATTTCGTATTGAAAATTGCCCGGATTAAAAGGTTTTATCGTACGTTGATAATGATATTGTCTTCATTTAAATGATTTGATTTGAAAGCTTAAATATGGCTTAAGGATATTATTAATGGTTTAGGAGTATAAAGGTGGTTTAAAGGCTCACCCTGTATAATAGACATAAATCGTATGTAGATAGAATTCGTCACCTAATACTCCTGTAATATAGTCACGAGATTTGCTCGCTGATGTGGCTTCTCCATTGAGAAAGGTTGATTGTCGTCGCGGACAAAGCCACACGGAGTCGGGGAAGAGAGGTGTTACAGTTTCCGATCTCCAGCGCTACATAGAAGTCGCAGAGCTGTTTGCTCCTCTCTCATTCTCTCATTACATACTCTCTCGGAGTCAATACTTTTCCTTTTTCGTCTCATTCAACCGTGGGGCATGTAAATTTATTCCATCGAGGTGTGGTGCGGCTTGTAGCATGTGAATCGTGTACGAGAGAGTCCTTCACCTTTCTTTTCTCTCCCTCTCTCTCTCG
Source organism: Rhimphoctona megacephalus (assembly GCA_963989365.1). NCBI lineage: Eukaryota > Metazoa > Arthropoda > Insecta > Hymenoptera > Ichneumonidae > Rhimphoctona > Rhimphoctona megacephalus. Next base: position 12,308,740 of record OZ022421.1, on the reverse strand, counting down.
CTCTTTCTCTCTCTCTTTCGGAAACGAACCCTCGTTTGCTCCGCCGCCTCCGCATAAGTTATGTGCCCAAAGGGTTTACAGAGAGCGAGAGGAAGAGACGAAAAATCTTGTGTGCGATGTTTCTCGCACACGTTCACGTTGCCGGATTCTCTTGCACGGCGAGAGAGCAAAGTGGACAACGCAGAGTCCAGCGCAAAACTCTCTTTCACTTTTTTTCTCTCTTTCTCTTTCTATATTTCTCTCTCTTGTCCCAACCACTTTTGCTTTCGACGATCCCGTCTTAGGTCGACTCGAGAAGAATTGAAAAAAAAAAAGAAGCCGGAGCAAAAAAAAATATCACACGGCGAGAAACGAGACCATTCAGAGACGAAAGAAAGATTATATCAAATGTCTCTTTCTTTCTTCCTTTCTTTCTTCCTCTCTTTTTTCTCCTTATTCAATTCGTAGCTGCAAAACTACCTATAACTTGCGAGTCCAGAAGACTCGAGAAAAATCTTGTTCGACGATCGACCAATTCGTTTCGCCCCCGGGGATCAAGCTGCAAATTAGCACGATATGCGCGATAGTGACTGTCAATAATATAACGATATTCCTTCCTATACGAACGTGTCTAAATAAAAATAAATGAATAAAAATAAGTATTGTAGTATTCCAAAAATAAAGGTCAGAGTGTCATAAAAGTGAGAAAGTGAAATGGTGAAAGAGAGGAAAAGAGCAAGAGAGAAAGAGTGGAAAGATAAAAGAAAGAGATAGAGAGAGGGAGAGAGAGAGAGAGCATGAACGAGAGTGAGAGACAGAAATGAGTAAGAACGAGAGAGTTTGAGCAAACAATGCAGGGTTGACAAAAAACACATTGACGACTGAGTGAAAGAAAGAAAATGCATGCATACGATTGGCTAAGAAGTTGTTAATACGAACAAGGCGAGACGCGTTGCGTCGCCAGAGCGACGCTAGACGAACAATGTTTAATTTTGTCTAGAATGAGAGGACTGTATGCATTTTGAAAACAGTTGTAGAGTGCCGAGCGACCGAATAAGACGTAATAAGTATATTTATTCTCCCATAAACTTGTTGCAGTACAAAATCCCCCTCCCCCCGCCCCCCCAAACACAAAACCGTCACAAAAAGTTATAAAAGAGATTTCCTCGCAAAAAAACCAACCTTGTAAAAATTCTCTGATTCATATAAAATATCTCAAAAAATCATATACGAGAACCCTACAAAAATCTTCTCAATAAATTAGAAACTCACAAAAAGTTATAAGAGCCTGACAAAAATTTATCAATCAAATCATAATCTCACAAAAGATGCCAATTCAAGCCTGCCCAAAAATTAAGTGTAAACTTCACAAAAAGTCCTTAAATAAATTAAATGTTTAAAAGCATTAATAGTTAAATACATTAAAACCTATTAACATTTAATAAAAAATCTTCCAACTAATTGAAAATACAGTTGTAATATACAACAAGAATAAGAATAAAAAATAATTATGAGAAAAAATTTCGATACAAAAAGACTTTCAAACGAAAAAAATTAGATTGAAAAAAAAATTTTGGCCGAAGTACTAAGTACGCCTCTCGAAGTACTATATATATTTAATTAAAATATAAAAAAATATAATTATGAATAATTAATTATATATTTTATATTAAATTATTTAATATTTATTTTAAGTTCAGGTGAGTCGATCTTCTCTGCGATGCTTTTGAATATATTGGGTTTTAAACTTAATTCCCGCTGTTCTTCAATTAAGAAAAAAGTTATTTATAGTTTACGGTACATTCTATTTTATTCGAAGGATTTTCCTTGAAAAGCTACGACTTGTTCCCGTATTTCACGCAACAAATGGATTCCACGCCAATAGAAATCGTTGCTTTTTGAGGCGATCCATTCATCGATCCATTTTTTTGATATCTTCAAGAGACTTGAAATGTTGTGATGACAAATCATTCTGAATCGCTCGAAACAAATGATAATCAGACGGTGTTATGTCCGGTGAATACGACGGGTGAGATAAGACTTCCCAGTTCATGTCCTTTATATACCTTTTTACGGTTTCTGCTACATGTGGCCGAGCATTGTCATGGAGCAAAATTAGTCTGTTATGACGTTTGGCGTACTAAGGCCGCTTTTTTTTAACTCCTGGTTTAGTTTACTTAATTATTGTTTATAGCGAACAGCTGTGATCGTTTTACCCGGTTTCAGTAATTGGTGGTACACCATACCTTCTTGATCCCATCAAATACACAGCATCACCTTTTGAGCATGAATATTGCGTTTTGGCGTTGATGGACCTGATTCACCTGGCAGTACCCATGCTTTTTTTCGTTTGGGATTTTCATAATAAACCCATTCCTCATCGCCAGCCACGATTCGATGTAAAAATGACTTCCTTTCGCATCGTTCAAGCAGCAATTCACAAATCGTTTTTCGCTTTTCGAGTTGTCTCTCGTTTAATTGGTGTGCTAACGAATTTCCCGCTTTTTGAACCAGTCCAAGATTATATAAACGTTTGCTAACAGCCATTTTAGTAACGTTTAATGTATCAGACAATTCTTTAAGAGTCTGATATCGATCTTCATTGAGTAAGGCCTCCAATTCTTCATCTTCAAATTTTTTTGGTTGTCCTGGATGTTCTTTGTCTTTAGGGTCAAAATCGCCACTTTTGTATCGTCTAAACTAATCTCTGCACGTTGTCTCAGATAGAACATGTTCACCATAAGCTTCTTGAAGCAAGCGATGACTTTCAGCAGCATTTTTTCTTAAATTAAAGCAAAAAAGCAAAGCTTCTCACATATGCTGTTTCATTGGTTCAAAACCTGACATTTTCGATATTATAAAAAAAGTAGTGTGTACAAGTGAATTCACTCGCGAATACTGAATATTGCAGATTATGTTCAATACTTCAATACAGTATAGTTTTAGTATTACTTCTATGAAAATAATACTAGTTACCCCATCTCATGTAAAACAGCGGAAATTAAGTTAAAAACCCTACTAGACCACGCGCGTTTACATGTCGATGACATGTTAATGCTCACGATACTTGGAAATTGCATTGCGGTATGGTAGATATAATGCGTGGAAACCGGTAACACCACGAAGCGAATGCTGTTGCACGCGAGAAGAGGATGCTTGAAAAAAGTAGAGATCGAAATGGAGAGAGAAAAAGGAACGAGTTTCGCGATAGATATGCAGAAATATTTTACTTTTGCACTGACGGGAAATTCTCAGATTCTAAATTACTAACATTAAATAATTGAGTATGCATCGATACATCTCACGAATGTCATTAAACTTATTTTGAAATATAAGGATTAATTAAACATCGTAAATATCTTCAAGAGCAGCGGAATCATGGCTTTGATTCATAAACACCGGACATCATTTTTAATTACACACAAATCTGAACATAATTTGCCAATTTTAACGATTTTTTTCTAATCGATACACCAGCCTCTGACAAATAATTTTCAGTTTTCCAAGCTATAAAAAAGGGATTTTTTTTAAATCCTATTTCCGTACCAGTCTCTCTGACCCAGTGTGGTCAGAGTAAAAAGCTTGAAAAATAGCTCTCGTTGGCCAAAGTTTGGTCTCAACGACTTGAAGTACGGAAAAAAGGCATGGGAAAATTTGAACGTTCGAGAGTGTATGAGACTGTGGGCAAGTGGTAATACAGTTCGACTATCAGACTCGAGTATCCGAGACGTTTCACGCGCGAATTGCATGCTACACATAGCACGAAAAAGAAAAATAATAAGAGAAAAAAGAAATAAACATAAAATAAAAGAGGTAAAAACAAGAAAGACTCGTGCATTCTTCGCTGGCAGCCAAAGATCCAGACACCCACTCTTGTGATGAAGGAAAAAAGTACTTCCGAGAAACCTGCGCGAGAGAACGACGATATACTCTCGTAGCCCCCGCGAGTCGGATACCACCTTTTCATTTGTATATACATACATATATGTACGTATATTTATACATACATTTACAAGACTTGGCACCGTGGTGTACGAGTGAAAATAAAAAGAAAAGTTGTAAATAATTAAGCCGCATTCACCGAATGACTGGTCGCGCTTGCCGCTCGTTGTGAACGTCACGAGATCCTTCTCACGAGGAACCGGAACTTGCCACACACTTGCATTCTCAACGATGGCCCCATTGGCTCGAGATCCCTCTTTGATTTCTCTATTTGTGTTGATTTTTTTCAATTTATATTGTGAAATAATAACAGTTATTTTACCATTGCTTTATGTCATTTCTTGTTTTTTATTGCTACTCGATTTTATGACATTTATATTCTTGACTTCGAATTGTTTTGATTTCATCATTCGGAGTCTTGTGACGTTGCTCACCGCTCATTGTGTCATTTGTTTTATGGACAATTAATACAACTTTAGAAAACTCATTTTAGTTTGTCTGGTGATCGAAATGGACATGATCATCAAAGAGAAGCTGAATTTCTTTCCCATACCAAGGAAAACATATGTACTTGGTTATGAGAGCCTCGGGCTCATACTTTTAACTATCTAGTGACTCGTTAAATCGGCCGTTATGACGTATTTCCATTTTCTCGATGTACACCAACGTTTTTATTCTCGACTCTTCGGTTGACCCATACCAATTTCGTTTGAAGGAGATGCAGTTCATTTCTTGAGCACTTTGTCCACCATTGCGCAATTTTCGACGGACGAAACAATCATTAAAAGATGAAATATGCATTTTATTTTTAATTGTAAACAATTGTAGGAGTAAGTTGACTATTTTAAGCTATTTCGTGACCCACTTTTGCCACAATACTCGAAAGCAAAAAATGCCTGAATATAATCACGTTGAACAAACACATAAATGTGCTAATAAATATGCGTAGTCGCTACGAAAGTTATGTATATAAAGCTTTTTTGATATAGTGGTTTTAACGCCTACAAAAGGACATTGCAAAGTCAGAAATAACATTAAATTTGAAAGTAAATTGAAAAAAAGGCAGGTCGCGAGTTTAGTTGGATTCCTGGTTTTGTCAATGAGCCATAACGCGTTCTCCGAATCCTTTGGAAGCCAAAAGACAAAAATCATCAATTCGCTTGACATTTTTGCAATTGTCCAAAAATTTCGTGCAAGTTGAATTTGTAGGTTGAAAAAAAACGTTTTATGGTGTTTCAACAATGAAAATTTAGCAAACTCGTAAATTTTTCATACATCGAATTGTTGAAAAACCATTATTAATAATTCGCTCGAACAGTTGTTGTCCTCTCTCGTAGATCGTTTTGACTCACTCGCGCGAATCTTCGCGTTCGACTCTCTTGATTATGTGAGTGCGCCGTGATGTATATATCCCTTCTCTCGGTTGAGCTCGTTCGCAAAAAAGACGAGAGGTTCTGGTGACGTCATCGGCATGGTGAATTGAGGCGAATGCCGGAGAGACCGCGAATAATCTCTTTCGCGACTCTCTCGCGCCCCGCCGCCATCGTAACTCGCCCGAAACGCACGTACGCCAAAGTGGTTCGCTGTGGAATAGACTCTCGAGCTCATGTCATCTGAACTCCCGCTCTTGGACGACTCTCGTAATCGAGAAAGAGAAAGAAGGCAAGAGAGAGAGAGAGAGAGAGAGAGAGAGAGAGAGAGAGAGAGAGAGAGAGAGTAAAAAAAAGCGCGAAATGACGACGTGTGTGGTGGTTTCGCACATTTTACCGGCGCTACACACGCGTCGGAAGTCTCATGGGCACGCGCATCAAGCAACAAGAATCGCGATTGCATTATGAAACGAACATTCGAACGATTAATCTTAACGAGGAATTCGTAGAAGTCTCTATCAACTATGATATTATTCTCGAGACATCGTTTCATTTCATATAAATTATATCATCTCGTAACCATTCAAAAGAAACAACATTAATCACATCGATCTGTTATGTTCGCGAAGAATAATAACAATAATAAAAACGTGAAACTATGTCATTAAATTTTGCGGTGATTTTGCACTAGCAAATTAACAAATAAAAATATAAAGTCGTTGGATTAATTGCAAATTCATTACGCATCCAGAAAAATGATTGCTTCTCAAAGCGTGTCATGCCTTCGTGACAAGATTGAATTTCATCTTAAAATCACAATTGCACTCTCGTGTAACGATTGACAATTAATGATTACACAGTTTTATCAACGATGAACATTGCTATAACTAATTACTACCTAGCACTCAATTAAATCGCGGAAACGACCGACAACTATAACGAAGCTATAACGATCTCGCTCGCGAGTACTCGCCAGACGTACTATAAGCTTCCTTTGAGTTTTTTTTTACTCATCAGTTCCAGAGCTACGTGACAACGACCCAAATGGTGCACACCAGATCGGGGGCACGTTAATTCTCCAATGTAAGAGAAACGTGCGGCTGTTCAATTTTTTTACATTAAAAATGCGAGGAATCAAATATATTTTTGCAAGAAAATATGATTTTTTTTAAATATCATTTATAATTATTACTGTAAAAGTTATCAAGATTATAAAAAAGTCTAAATCGACAAATATTACGAAGGACAATGGCCGATGGAAAGCACAGCCATTCGCCCATAGATATTGCTCATTGTTGCAAAACCGATAGTCTGTGGTTTTTGTCAGTATTGCGGAACATGCTTTCGAGTTCGATCGCCTTGGTCAGCTTTGCAACGCTGCACAAATGCATATATTATCCAGCAAGTATCGATCAACCATGGCCTATATAATTTTTTTTCATAGACGTTTGGAGATAAAACGGAAAAAACCTGTGCCCGCTGGTGCATCGTTTGGTTGGCGGAGTCTGGTTCGAAAAACCCCTTGGCTCATTGCCATCAGAAATGCCGGGAGCGATTCACGTTTCTCTAATCTGCGGCCGATAACTTCCGAACTGCACACGTATACATAGGACTTCCAGTCGAAAGGCTCGATAGGAAATCCCGAGGGAAATTGCGAATTTCGATTCACAAATAAATACCAACAAAATTGTACGATAAAAAAAACAGAGTGCAGCCACAATTTTGAGGTCTTTTCAACCATGAGAATCCGAACTGTAAAAAATAATTGCTTCATGTTTCTTTTCCATTTTTTTTTTCAGTACTATCATTTAGATTAGTAAAATTGAAATTTTTATATTTGAATAGAGAAATCGTGGTTACATCCAGATGCGCAAGAAGACGTCAATACATCTTTCTCACGCGTACACTTAACGCCATTTAAAAGATTACAATCAGTGAGGGCTGTACTTGTATGTGTTCGTATTAACGATTTATTTTGATTAGTGAGGGCGTATACGTACTCTTGAAATTTAAATTCAAATAGCGTCAATGCGAGAACGTGTCATGTATACGTGTGTACATGTAGAAGAATCAAGAAGTTTATCGTTACAAAAGGATCAGAGGAGCATAAGTGGGACACTGGAGGAGGCAACAACTGGGATTATAACACCGCACCCTAATCTCAAAATACGAGCTTCCGAAATACTGCCTCAAGACATTCCGCATTTAAAATGTATAAATCCGACACGTGTACATTTACGTAATAAGAATAAGGCAGATTATTAACTTTTTTTACCTTTTAACCGTTTTTTGAACAGACCAGGAAATAATCCGCGTTCCCTTGCACATTCAATTAATAAGAAGGAGAACGATCATTTACTATTTTTTTCGACACTTTGTATAATTGATGATGTAGTTATTTGAGGACCAACAAAAAAAATGGGACCATTTTCCAAGCGAACCAGGAAGTAATACGAAGGTGCGGAAACGAGTCTTGAATTACACCGAGAGAAAGAGCGAACGAGTTGTCGAGCGCGCAATGCACTCGCAACAGAATAAGAGACAAAAATAGTTGTAAAAGGATGTGAGAGAGCCTAGCACACCGAGTGAGGATGAAGTACCTGGCGCTCGTTTAGCTGTAAAAATGAATGAAGAATTACACAGAGAGAACGCGGACTTGTCCCACGGAGGAGAGAACTGGTTTTCGATGTGCCACGGCCAACAGGAGGAGCACGAAACGTTGCTATAAGTATATATACCTATCCGTGTATTAGCCTCTTTCTTGGTCACGTTGAAAAATCACACGAAAAAATATAAAATAAAAGGAAGATAAAAAAAGAAATTAAAATTTCACTAACGAGAAGCTCTTCGCTTTATGTTGCCGTGTGCTGTGACAGGCCGCTGACCCTGGATCTCATAGCGGATTCTTTGGTTCCACCCGAATCATGCTTGATTCCCCTTTCTTTTGCGAATATCATCGATAGCGCAAAAGAAACGACAACATTTTTGAGTAAGAATTCGCGGTCCGTTTATTATACACAAAAAGACGAACATTTAGATATATGCTATGTAGAAACGTATTTATAATATCTTAATCTTTTTAACATGAGTTATTCCGATGTTAAAACGTTGAGTGACATCTGTGTCGAATGCTTTCTAGCTCAGTTTTCGTTCATTGAGGGCCACGTTCTCTATAAGGCATTGACAACTGTAGAACTCGTTTACCGATGCTAATGCAGTGAAAACCGTTGACGGATTCTCACAATTTTTCACTCGCGGTTACAGGTGCAAGTGAATAAAGATATTGAGGATGTACGTGTATCAGTTGTCGCGACGAAAGTCTCGAAACTATGAGATTCGAATAAAATTAAGCTACTTGATGCAATGTCAGAGTTATCGATAAGGGCCCGAAAGTTTTTGACGATTCCGAACTTTTTGACGATCGGAAGAAATCGTTTGATTGATAATTGTATTTATAATTTCTTTTTGAGACATGTTCCGAGTATCCGGCTAAGATAGTCGTGACTATCTGCCTCAATTAGGGTTTATCGCGTTAACGCAATCCTGAGAAAGCAATTTATCATGTACCGTTATCGTAGACCGAATATGTATGAACGAACGGCTTTCGTTCAACCTTTTACGAGTAACAATTTTCCTGCTCGTAAATTAAACACACCGCGAGCACGTATTTTTCCCGGTGTGAACAGATGCAAAGGAAGCTGAAAAATAAAAAGATAAAAGTTTCGAACAAAGTTCTTCTTTAAGTTTAATGGCGGAGTTTACTGATAGAAGGGAATCGAGGATTTCACACAGAAGCCCGGTGGGCTCTTGAAAGGCTTATTATTACTAATTTAAATTTTTATGAGAAACATATTGTGTTAAAAGTGTCTTCTTTAGCTTTAAATGAAAAAGCATAAATTCCACATTTCTGTACGATTAATTACTCTATTTTTATTTAATTGCCGCTGAATAAAAATGAGAAATTATTTTTTCTATGCAACGAAATGCAACGAGATTATGTTTTTTATCATTTTTTAGTTATTTAAGTTCTAAGATTGTCAGCATTTTTGCTCGTTTTGTTTGTAGGTTGCCAAAAGAGAGATAAAAAGTAGTTTGACCGATTTCCATAGCATTTTGCATCAAAATCATCGGCAATATCAAAGACAAGAAACTTTGTAGCACTTCAACGAAGCACAGTTCAATATGATGTTTTTTGAGC
>OZ022421.1:12125572-12299051 GCA_963989365.1 Rhimphoctona megacephalus | reverse complement strand
ATGTTTGGTGTGGAAAAAAACTGATATTAATCTCGACAGGATTATATTTGAAGAATTACACCATAAGTGAAAATGACTCAATTCCGGCTTGTTGAGATTTAAAAATATTATCATGATGATGTGTGAACTTAAATTCATGGTGTTGAACACGATGCAAAAAAAGTATGGAAAAAATGTAGAGCCAACGTCTGTATGGACATTAGCCTCAGTTGTATATCGTACAATTTTTTATTCTGCTTAAAATATAATTGATTGCTTTTTAAATAGACGATTTTGAATAGATGACAGATGCGTGTACGAAAGAAGTTCAAGCATCTCTTATTCAAACACACACGCGAGAAAGGAGATGAAAAAAATGATCCCGCTACTGTTATTACGTACAGTCGATGTGTATATACTGTATAATGCATGCCGGGCTTAATGGACGATCGTGAACGTGACAGAGAACACGCACGCGAGAATGTAAAACGATTGACCAAGTGTAAACTAATAATAGTAATAATACCAAGTGTATTAGCAGTACACACGAGTCCCGACGATGACGAAACAAAACCTAAGAGTTCTTCGACCCGATCTGCCCGTTTGCTTCGATATTTTTTTCCTCCTTTTTACTAATTGTTTATAAAATCTTATTATCAATGTTTATAAAGTTCCTATGAATGGCAGTCGTTGAATTCTCGAAAAAAAAATATCAATTGGTCCCTCGAAAAGGTTCGCTCAAGGGAATACATCTGAATTTTCGTAGCCTCGGCGTCTATAATTGCTCGAGTAGAAACTTAAAACTGTCGCTTGAAATCTACATCCCTTTTTTCATTCGAACGACATGTTTTTCCGAAAGTACATTGTTGAAGAGTTGTATGGCAAACTATCATCGTATGGGTCACGTTCGTGTTCTGGAATAGAGAATGAGCAAATAACGCCGGATGCTGTAGTCAATTTACTCTCGCTCGTTAACACGTGTGAACTCGAACGATTTAACTCGGAACGCTTGCGTCGCAGGTGTAACTTAATATGTGTATGTGTGAGTGTGTGTAAATGTTGGTCCGTGATGTTCCACAGCGATTTCGGAGACTCGTAACGGTGTTCACTCGAGCGAACATATATTGGCTACCTATTGAGGTATCGAGGTCCATGATTCAAGGATCCGTGAAACGACAGAATCTTTTTTGGCTACCTAGCCACGATAAGGTCTAGGGACCCTTCGAGAAAATGGCACGTTATATCATTTGATAATTTATAGCACTTAAATATTTCCAATTATAAAACTTCCTCGTGGTGGAATGCTTTCTATTTTTTATTTTTATTTTTTCTCTTCATTTTGGCAATCCTGATAAAATATTCAAACAGCCTGGATCCTGCGAACGAAGAAACCAGAATAATCCGGAATTTTATATCGGGACGCTCGAAATAATTCGAAAATAGTCGCGTAACGGCGAACGTGGTAGAATTCTCTAGCAATAACGGTTTTTCGCAAACCTTGAGAAAAACGTGTACTAAAATAAAGGGACAACGAGGTACCTTATTTCAATTGCATTGACAGTGATTCGCTTGAACAAAAAATGCTAAAATTCTTGAGATTTTTTTGGAACATCGATAAAAAGATAAAATGGCATTGATTGGGAGATATTTTTGGATTTTTGGCACAGCGATTTCGAATGGTGAAGAAATCCATTTTTTTAAACACAAATCATTCGTGGACGAAGACAGAGTTGAAATACTCACATTTTGCACTAGTTGTAACAGGTGGTAAATTAATCCTGCGGTCAATCTTAATATTCTCCACATCTAGAGTACACTCTGAATACACTGTGTTTTCTTTTTAACATGGGGTATAAAAACACACACATACACACAGGAAAAAGCACACGTATGAAGCACATTGATGAGAAAATAACATACGTGGCTACTTTCACCGAATCCTCAAGATCTCACAGGCATAGAACTGACAACATCGAAGACATCGTTCCCGTATTGAAGTTTCGATCCTTCGCGTTTCTTATTTTTTTTTCTTTTTTTTCGCGAATTTCAACCACGTGCGTTATCTCTCTCTCTCTACAAATACATAAAAGTATGATAATATAGCACAGGCAAAACGGTTTTGGTGTGATTGTTACCAAGAAGTTGTACGATCCAGGTTCGTATCGATTGGCACGCGCGCAGATCATAGAAAGATAAAGATAGTCAGGGCCAAATACGACGTCATTGGTTTGTTTAATTATTCATGTGTCAATGGACCCTCACTTGATTTTCAAACGTTTCGAGACTTAACCCACATTCGGGAGACAGTTATCCAGATCTTATCGGTGTACCAGAAAACCCGAACACGTGCTTTCGTGGATCTAAAGAAACGGTATGATGCGTGCAAAGCGGCAAGTTTATCAATGAATTTCACTTGTCACTGGATTATAAATTTCCGGAAAAATCAAGCGTGCGACAATGTGGCACAAGTTTGGTTCGAATCACAATTAAGTTTTCGCGATCACTGAAGATGCGTCCTGATGATAACGCGATTAAGATGAATCAACGGAGGTATGATGTGTTTGATTAGAGAAAGGTCTTATCAGCGTGAGTGTCCACGGGGTACTGAACCGCGAACAGGGGCCTCGACGAGTGCACGCTTCGCTATACCTCAAGAGTATGTAGTGGAGGAACAGCAGGTGCTGTGCCCCAGTACAGCTTCTGTCTACCTTCAACGCTGTTACGTTTGCTGCACTGCTATGTGATGTATAGAGAAATAATATGTCTGTACATCACACATATACATTTATATGTAATATATGTATATATATATAAATACACGGCAATATATGTAAAAAAGTATATATATATATATATATATATGGCCTGAGTCTCAACTTGACGACTCGCACGCACTCTCTCTCGTTTCCTACCTATCTGTTACTTACCACATGTGTATTACTACGATATCTCCTTTGGCATAAGCACCAAGTTCTCATTTCGGCGCCATGGGTATATTTTTGCAATGAAAAACATACATACATATATGTAGATTTAAATATATGTGTGTCGTGTGTATATATAGTTTCAAAGCTCTCTCGATCTCTTCGGCTTTAGAGCCTCTCGTTGTAAAAGAGATTTCTTCAGCACGTACGCGACGCTAATGATTTATTTGATTGAATTTTTAGCAGGTCCCACGTTCTCGAGGACCTTTATTTCCTCATATATCTGTATGTATGTATTTGTAGTATAAATATATGTGTATGTATGTATATATATTTGCGAAGACGTGTGGAAACTTCCCTGAAAGTCAATCCACGAGGAGAGTCCAACATGGAATGAATTTCTTTTTTAATTTATTCCTGTCGTTTATTCGAGTGTGTAAAAGAGAGTACGAGGCAACTTGGTAGAGCTGGGAAAGAAACGCGGCTTATCTTCAAAGTTGAAGATATCACATCGCTGTACGGGAGAGTATTATTACTACGTATATATCGAAACGTGAATTGAATTAATTGAATCGCATTTGAACGTACGTACAGTCAATGAAATCAAATTGTATCGGTATTTGAAGGGAGATACGCCGAGAATGATTTATATTTGCTCGAATGTGTGTGTGTGTGTGTGTGTGCGCGCGCGCGTGTGTGTGCGCTGATGCAGTTGTACGTATTCGTGCGTGTACGTTCGCCAATTCGATAGAGCTATTTTCTGTACACGTGAATTTCACTGCTAGCAATTAATGATTGATTCGTCTGATCGAAATGGGTGACAGTGTCTATTGACGATTTTTCCGAATTTTGATGGTGGTTAGTTCGATCGAGGATATTTACGATGCAGGTGAAACCGACATGATATTTATATGGATTTCATAGTGATTGAGTGATCGATTAGTATGGTTTTTATTATATGGATGGTTATTTATAGGAAGCTTCGAGGAAGTGAGAAATTGAGATTGACATATTGAACTCAAAGTACAGTTGTTAAATGCGAGAGGGGCAAAATGGGACACTCGAAAAATGACTATTTTAATCATTTCGATTAATTATTTTGATTTTTCTGGCAGTCTCAATTCAAATACTTTAGAAATAGTGCATTTTAATCAATTTTTTCAAGTAACAAAAACAACGTTAGTTTTTAATCGAGTCTCACCTCGTCCCATTGGCCCATTTTTTTCCGGCTTCTTCTTTTTCATTTTTCCTTCGCTTTGTTTAGTGGGCTTGTATTATTTTTTTTTTCAGAACAGTTAGAGGTTCTCAGGTGCAATTAGGTATGTTTTTTTCCAATTCAATTATAACACAATGTCAGTACTAATATTATATAATTTAGATAATAGCTCTTTCAGGTCTCGTTTTATTATTCCTCAATTTCGTATCAAGATTTCGCTTCACTTTACTGTCATTTCTTCGCACCTCGTAGCCTGAACTGCTCATCCTGGCGTGAAGCAACCTCAGGCATTTGCTTCTCGGCTAATCTACCACCCGTTGTTGAAGAAGAAAAAAAAATATGAAACAAGAATTTCTCTCGGCATCTTCATACGTTAAAGAGTGTGTGAATGTGTGTGTGTGTGTGTGTGTGTGTGTGTGTGCTGGCATATCTCGAGTCAGCCGCTTGTTAATTAATACGGACTGGCAACCGTCTTCTCGTTCCCTCGTCCAATATTCTGACACGTTGCACGCAACCCATGCTCAAGATCTTCACTGCGTGGGCACCCTTTGTTTTCTCTCTCGATTCAAACCATGGAGAACGTGTTTACACCCCCTTTTTACTAATAAAATCATGCCTTTGTTTATTCCGAAAGATTTTTCGTGTGTGTGAAAAAAAAAAATGAAAATTAAATTGTCTCGGGAGAGGAATTAATGTTGGAATGTACGAAGTACAGATTAAACCATTAATCCGTTTAATCTTGAAGATCGATCATTAAGAATTGAGGATTGTTTTTAAAACGAAAGACTTTTCTTTCTTCGCAAAAAATTTTTCAACAATATTTCATATTCTCAATGTCGTAAAAGTCTCTGAAGTTTCTCTCGAAACTAGTTATTTCACCAACCTCAATCGTTTTGGTTTCTTCGACTTCAAATATAAAAATCCACCACCTTCGTCCGATTAAAAAAATGCTACGTCATCGAATCTTTTGAAAATAAGTCAGAAAAAAAACGATGAAAGTACGTTGCCATCTTGGACCACGTGTTACTGTCCAAATTTTGCATAACGAGTCTTTATATCTTCTTATTCAAAGATAATAAAGATCACGAATCCGGGGAATGAGGAAATAATATCTAAGATATACCCGGAGGGGCCTCTCGTACCGTCAAACAGATTGATATTAACGTGAAATAGCTGTTTATGGAAATCATCCCGTGAAAATCATAGTATTGAAGTTATTTTTGAGATTTTTTCGTCAGATTGGACGAGTACGAAAGTTCAAAATTCGAAATTGATTTTTTTTTCGGGTCTTCAGTAAAAAAGATCATCATGCGCAGGGATCTAAGCTCAGAAAGAACGAAAAAAAATAATTCTTCATTGAAAAAATGCAAAAAAATGAATGCCAACAGATTTTTTGTTTATCATAAATATTTATATACAATTAATTGAATAACGTATAATTCTCCATCGGACGGTCCATCGTCGTGGCTCATTATGCTTATATTTATGCAGAATAAAAAGGGTGTTAAAATAACGAAATATTTTTTCGTTATTTAAACGTTATAATATTGTTTATACGTAATTATTAATAACAGTCTCGACCGCAGGTCGGAGATGCCTTGTTTTCTGTGAAATCAATTCTCAAAAGAAATATTAATAACGCGGGGTTGATGGCAATTGGGGTCGTAGCTCGAAAGCCTTTCTCACGCCATCGCAGCGACAATGTCGTTTTTACTAGCATCGTTCTTGTAACAAGCAATTCCAAGCACTACGACGAAAGTCTGATGGTCCATTGATCCCAATGCTTAGAGAGAAGCGCGCTTTGAGATAAGCTAGCTATTCTAAATCGTCCTCGAGTTCAACCGTCCAACGCGAATAATTAATTCATTTGACGTCTGTCATAAAATGCTCGCAAAAACTGAGAGAGAGTGTTTTTAATTTGAGGGAAAGAGCGAAGGAGAAAGAACGAAAGTAACGTTTGAATTCTGGGTGCATAATTCTATTCTCCTTCCGGGTAATCGTCACAAACACTGTCCATCAGACGTATTATCCTTATATACATTATTCCTTGCCCCAGACACTCGTCTCGTATTCATTACATTGACCTACGAGGATTAATACGCAATAAAAATCATTTAAATATTACTCGTTTCGTTTAACCTCGTGCTTTTATATGTCTAGATCATTTAGCACATTTTTTTGACAAAATTCGCCAAGATCACGACTAAAAATAATTCTTTTTGTCGTATTTAAAAAAAAATGAAAATAGTTTCGGGATCAGTTATTTTTCTAGTCTGATTTTCGAATCTGCATTGTAGTCTTATAATTAAAACTTTAATTTCTCGTAAAGTATACAAAAATGTATAGATTTTAAGCCTGAAAATATATTCAGATAAATTCAGGATCCACAATAACAAAAATCGACACGATTTTTGTATGTGACAAGGAAGGTTACCTTACTGTACCCCCACAACCTGGGTCGAAAAAATTACGTTTTGTAGTTCACATCAAAGTATAAACCCTCACAAAAAATGAGCTGCTCACTTGCATATTTAAGGGGTGAAATTAATTCCTCAAAATCGGTGGTTTTTTTCGTTTTTCGCTGATATCTTCGAACCCAAAATAGATACGGCAAAAGTTTAAATAGCAAAGTTATTCATTTTTCAGTGCTCTGCAATAACATGTAGTTAAAAATTATATAGAAAATTTTATTTATTTTATTTTTATAAAAAACTTGTTTTTTTATACATTTTTCTCTATTTTTTCATAATAAACGTAATTGTTTCGACTCAAAATTCAATGATATCAATCTACATTGGTTTTTCCCCTCTCAAGAGCTCATTAAACCGGAGAGTTATTTTTTCAAACGCAAAAATTTTTATAGATTTGATTTGATGACATGTTCTTATCATTATCAAACTATGAGGGGGACTTGTTAAAATACGTTTTATTTTTCCATGATATTCTATCTGTGAAGTTTAATATCGACATATCAGTAAAAGATAAGGCTTTATATAAACTGACTGTTGCCACATTTAAGTTAGTATTGACGGTTCCCGTTCATTAAAGTTCTCTGGTTATAGGAGTGCAGTGTTAAGTACGTATTGAATACTGTGAACTTTTTCAAAAATGCATATCAATCCAGTGAATGTCATAAATATTTTGTCGACTTATTTTATGATGATGAATTTGCCCGAAACACCAGTGAATGAGAGTGAAATGAAATTAGCAGATACCATTAACGAGAGAAACCAGTTTAGGAGGCCGAAATTTTGGTGTTTTTCGTGAATTTTTTTAACAGGGAAGGAATAATCAGAATTTGTTTAAACTTGGAGGATATTTTAATCATGTTTTGAAGTATACTTTGTAATTTTCTCAAGTCATTTCCGCCGGAAATAGTGGAGTTAGAAGCTGCTGTCCATGGACGATCGCCATCCGAGTTTTTTGCTGGTGGGCATTCCTGAAGTCACAATTTTTATCTGTAATCATTGCAATTTTCTTTTTTCGTTAACAACATATTTCCTAAGAATACGAACCTAATTGTGATCAAAAAAGTTGAAAATTGCATGTTTTTGAGGTGTTCGAACACAATGTCATGTTTTTATACCATGTTTTTTCACCTTATTGCATTAAAAAAAATATTTTTAATAATAATATCATCCCAGAGTTAGGTTCATATAGATTGTAATTGAATAAAGAATATTCGCACAAATTTTCAGAACGATTGGTCGACAACTTTTTGAGCTAGAATGCCCACCAGTTGAAAAAAAGTCGTCCATGGACAGCAGCTTCTAACTCCACTATTTTCTGCGGAAATGACTTGAAAAAATTACAAAGTGTACTTCAAAGCATGAATAAAATATCCTCCAAGTTTAAACAAATTCTGATTATTCCTTCCCAGTTAAAAAAAAATCACGAAAAACACCAAAATTTCGGCCTCCTAAACTGGTTTCTCCCGTTAAAGAAATTTTAATTGAAAGCATAAACAAATAATCGGGAATCGAAATTGAGGAAGACGAAACCTTAGATTTTCAAGAACAATTCAAACACCATGAGCCTGAAAGTATAGAAGACAGTGAATTGGAATGGGATTCAATTTCATCTCATGAGGCAGATGACTCTCACTGTACAAAAAATGAAGATGAACTCTCATTCGATTACAAGAAGAAAGCTGTGGAGTATTGGAGAAGTGGAAAAATAAAAAAATTAAATATTCGTACGGTTACACACCGTTTTAGAAAAGTAATTTCTAAAACACAATTGAAGCGTTGGGCTCATCAAATAAATAAAGGTGGGACTTATAAAGAAAAATTGAATGAAATATCTCAATATACTTTAAATCGCTTCATTGAAGCAACTGAAAGTGGCAAGATCGTACACGATATTGATTTGCGACGATGGGCTTTGACCGCACATAAAAATTTCATGAATTCCGATGCACGATTCAAAGCGTCAAAAAAATGGGTGAATAAGTTCAAAAGAGCACATCACATTACGTCTCGAAAAATTACAAAATTTATTACCCGGAAAACTTTAGAAGACCCAAAACATCTTATAAAAACGGCTGAAGAGTTTATAAATAACGTTAAATCTGTTATCAACGACATTGGTCTGAAAAACGTTTACAATTCGGATCAAAGTGGATTTCAATTTGAAATGCATTCCAGTCGGACTCTTGCAAACCAAGGATCAAAGAAATTGAATGCGTTGTTCAATCCATATCTTCAACAACTCATTCTTATACGATTCAACCAACAATATCCGCCGATGAAAAATTGCTTTCGCCGTTATATCTTGTATTAAAAGAAATCGGTGGTGACTTTGGCCCACGCGTAGAAAAAACGTTATTTAAACCCTCAAACGTTTTTATTTCGGCATCGAAATCCGGAAAGTTAACATCAGGTAAGAACTATTGAAATTATACATTCTTGCGGCAAATTAAATACTGTAAACCAAATCAAATTAAATATTTCTTTTTTTTGACAGCTCATTTCAAACAGTGGCTAATCGAAATCTATTTTCCGAATATTGGTGACAACAGTGCGCTCTTAATCGACTCCTGGAGTGGACACTGTCCAGAAGTAGTTAACGTAGTAACTCCTAACAAAAAAATTGTATTAGGAATTATTCCGAAAGGAACAACAGGACAAATACAACCATTAGATGTGTTTAGTTTTCGAATATGGAAAAATTTTGTTAGACATTTTTCAGATGTAGTAATTCTTTCCCGTAGTGATATAAATCTGCATTCAAGAAATAACATTATCAAGCTGCAGTCACTTGTTCACAATCAACTGTCTTCTTCACATTATATTAAGGCCTTGCATACGTCCAGAATTTTCAAAAAATCGATTTTTTTTTTTACAGATTATTATTCTCTATAGTTTTAGGCGTATTTCTGTGTAAGTCGATTGTACAAATTCCCCATAGATCGAAAGTTATTATAGAAAACGTGACTGCCCAACGAGAGTCTGATGCGCGCAGGTAAATGTCTCGAGCGAAACGCACTTGAAACTTTAAATGCATTTTTCTCAAAACTACTTTTTCTGGCACGGTCTGCATGATAACTCATACAGTTTTTAATATTTTTTGATGATTTTTTTTTTAAATATTCGAAATTGTTTTCTCTATAGTCTGTCGAGTCGGATTTTTGATGTTGTGATTAAAAAATTTTATAAACATAATTAAAGTGTGACATTTATGACACAAAATGCACACTTTTTTTTAAACTGCCGTAAATTGCCAAAATTTTTCGAATTTCAAAAATCCGGCTCGACAGACTATAACTACAACTTTATTTTACAAGAATTTTTTTACGTTTTGCAGATCCATCAGCATTTCAAGAAGAAATGATGCAGACCGTGGAGCAACTTTTTTTTCATAGTGCTTCGGGAAACGTGATTTTTTATGTTGTAATTTTTGAAAAAAAAAAATGAAATAAATTTTTTTATAAAGTTTAAATACTAATAAACAATGTGTAAAAATTATTTTTATTAATTTCTATTGCTATCTCTTCTAAAAACAGTTTTTCTTTTAGCGCGTTTTAGGCGCTGCTGGACGTATGTAAGGCGTTAATATGTTAAAATATGCATGGTACAAAAGTGGCTACATAGAAAAAGCACCCCCTGAGTTCATTAATCCGGTGACGTTTGGTTTTGGAGATAAATCGGAACCACGATGTCACATTTGTGGTGATTTAGCTGTTATAACATGTTCGTGGTGCAAAAAACCTTTTGTGTCTCAAACACTTCTTTGAGGAGTATCATTATTGTAACGAATACATTCCATAATACGAAAGTGAAGAAACTGATAAGTGCATAGCCTGCTTTTTTCGCCTGTTTGTACTAGACATCTTAATAGCTATAATACATGAATTAAAGGCTTCTAGTAAATAAAATAAAGACATGTATATTAAATAAAGTTTTATATAGAATGGAAAAAATCATCTGATACTTATTCGCTTTTATTAAAATGGATGTACAAAACTGAACTAGAAGTAAATGATTTATGAGTATTTTAAGACAAAAGTAGAACAACATACTCGGATATATTAAACCTATATATGTATGTAAACATTTTCCGTTTGACAAATTTATCAATCTTGTTTAATTTTCAGGTAAAATAAGAACTTTTTCGATGATCAGATGAAGAAAAATATATAAAAAACAAGTTTTTTATCAAGATAAAATAAATAAAAAAATTCTATATAATTTGCAACTACATATTATTGCAGAGCACTGAAAAATGAATAACTTTGCTATTTAAACTTTTGCCGTATCTATTTTGGTTTCGAAGATATCAGCGAAAAACGAAAAAATCACCGATTTTGAGGAATTAATTTCACCCCTTAAATATGCAAGTGGGCAGCTCATTTTTGTGAGGGTTTATACTTTGATGTGAACTACAAAACGTAATTTTTTCGACCCAGGTTGTGGGGGTACAGTAAGGTAACCTTCCTTGTGAGTAACGTATTTCTGGTTGTATTTCATTGCTTCTGTTTTAAGGTTGAAAAAAGTGTTATTTTTCAAATATTTTGGTTTTATGCTCAGAAGAGCGATATTTCGGAATTACGTGGGGAAAAAAGGCTAATTTTGCGAAGTATCGTGTTGATAATAATTCAATTTGTTTTTTATTGAGAAAATATGTTGACAATTCAAACGTCGCTCCAAACTTGTGCTGCCATCTCTTTACGTACTGTGAAAATAGTTCGAAATATTGGAAATAAATTTGAAATAGTCGGTAAAGCAGGTTTGATCGTGATTTAAAATATCTATTTGGAAATACCAAAAAAGACTTCAATTCACGTTTTAACTATTTTGTATCGAATTGTTCATCAATTTTAAAAACATGTCGATTTCTTTTATTTTGAAGACAAGACCGACGGAATCTTGAGCAATTTAATTGGTCAAATTATACAGATTTTCTTTGAGGTCATTCTGAGAAAAACCAAAAATAATATTCCAATTAATTATTAACGATTTTAAGCTTTTTTTTTATTATCGTTAGAATTTTTTATGTTGCTGGTTCAATTTTCTTGTATTTAAAATGTTGTGCAACTGTAAAGTGCTGCTTTCACATTCGGTGACGGAATAAACTCGTACTGAATCACCGCCAATTGTCACTTGTAACCGCGTGGCCTCGTCTTGTACAGTTCAGTAGTCGACACTTCAGAATATTCCGAGATTTAGTAAACAAACAATTATATTACTTGATAAATAAATTACTGATCTTCGACATGGATCCTGATTATGAACAACTTTCAAATGACGTTGATCTCATTTCGAGAATGAAACAGTTTGGAAATGCAACCGATAAAGTCGTAGACATCTTAAAACTCATTGATAACCAACAATTCTATGAAACTTTGAACAATGCAGATAAAATCAAGTACAATTTGTTATTGTCTTTCGGCATGAACACACTTTTCTGGATGCATTTACGCGCCGAAGGTAATAATTAAGTGAAATTCACCATTCGTTTTTTTACTTTGTCGAAAAAAAAAGTATTGAAAATTCTTAACCTTAATTGCATGGTAACAACAAAAAAAAGAAAAACAGCAAAATCCACGATCAGAATATTGTGAAATTTTTTTAGACATTTAGACATTTTTAGATTTTTTGGTAAATTCATTGAATTCTCTTTTTATTAATAAATTAAATTTTTTATTGTTGATTTTTTCGCAATATCGTTGGCTCTTAATGAATTTAGAATTTTTTTGTTTTATTTTTTGAATAGGAATCGATCCCTCGACTCATAAAATAAAAGGTGAAAATGAACGTCTGAAACAATCGATGGCAAGATCACAACGGATCAAAGACCGAAAGACAATAATGCCGAGGCTGGACAAAAAGGCAGCGCGCAGGTTTGTCCGAAGCGGCTTGTGGACGGCGGGCAATAAGACGAACGGAGTTGAAGAATCTGCGACGAATGGTGAAGCGATGGAAGAAAATTGGGAGGAACCTTCGTCCGAGGAACAGAGTGAAACGAATCCGGTCTCTGCCGCACTATGATAAAAAATCGGGTTATTAGATTATATTAAGATTCTTTAAGCTGCTCTCCATGTTAAATGGAGAAATAATTTCACGTGAACTTTATAAATACTCTGGAAATGAGTAGAATACTGTTTGTATGTCAAATTGTTTAAACGGTGCTCCATTTTCGCACCTTTGACTGAAAATAAAATTTATTTATACATTAAAAAAAAAAAAACATTTGGAATTACGATTGATATAGTTTTTTAATATCGTTTAAAATGATATTTGAATTGTTTTAATAGAATACAGATTTAAGGAATAATAATCGAGTTCCAGTTCAATGGAAATTTCATTTATGGATTTTGAGGATTTCAAACTGTTGATAAAACGTTTTATTTCCATTCGATTGACTTTAAATAATTAACGACATTTAATTTCTGCATTTAATTAACTTTAAACTATAAGTTAAATTTTATTTTTGCATTTTATCGACTTTGAATCATAAATGATATTTTATTTTTGTGTTTCAAGAATTTTTCATCATTATCAAAAATGTTGCAGTTGAAATTTTCGATTCACGCCATTTTTTTATGCAGAATATTTAATTAAATGACGATGGGAAAATTAAATTAGAAGGAGAGGAAAGGCACGTGTATGCATTTCATAAAAAAGAACAATAAAAAAATTTCAAATGGAAAAAACTTTTTTCCAAGCTCATAAAAGTAGCCTTTCTGCGACTAGCTACAAAGAAAAAGACGAAAAGAGGAAGAGAAAGAGAAAGAGAAAGAGAGAGAGAGAGGGAGAGAGAGAGAAGCGAGAGTTAATTAATAAAGTCGACGAAACCGCAGGCGGGAATTCCTCGTGACACACATCTGCGTACGTAAAAAGTAAAAATAAAGAACCGGTGCGCCACCGGCGACCAACACCACGTGCGAGTAAAGACCCAGAAAAAGGCACGAAACGTGTTGAAGTAAAAAAATGAAGGAATTGTTACGTAAGAACTTTTTTTTTCAAAAGTTTCGCGCATTACGAAGTTATAATATACATGTATGATATACAGGCACGTTCAAAAGTCTCAGGCACTTAAAATCTCTATAGAAAATTAATCAAGAAACCCTAAAAAATGAAAAAATTCGAAAAAAAGATACAAATGCAAAAAAAATGTGACAAGTTTCGTTAATAAATTAATAAATCTTTAGTGTGCAAAAAAAAACGCTAGTCATTATCGAGAAAAAAAGAATCCTCAATTAATAACAAAAAAATTATACAAATTAATCCAAGAATCAATTAAAATCACATTAATGTCAATAATTGAATTAAAATTGAAAGGACGTTAATAAAAAATTGGCTAAAGCTTGTTTATATACATTTATTAATAAGTGATAAGTGCACCGGAAATTAGGGATCATTGGCTGAGACTGAATCTGTACATAGTAGTACCTTACGAAGCGTATCGTCGAGAACTTCCGGACCGGAGATATTAGATTTGAAAAAAGTAAAATGAGAAAAAAGGATACAGAGAGTGGAAGCAGTCCGACAAGAGAGGAACAAATCTCTATATATACATCGCGATGTATATATGCGGGAGACGATTAAGGGACGCGCAAGTGGGAAACGCGGGACGCGTGTGTAAAGATGGCAAAGAACCCTCGGGATCTCTTTCTAGGAGGCCAGTGTCTGTTCGGCTGCGCGCGGTATCGGATCATGTTCGAAGCTGAGCTCTCGCAATCCGTCGAGGAAATAGTTTCTCCACGAGCCGGTTGATAAAAAGAAAAAAAAGAAAAACAAGCAAATTAGAAAAAAAAATCGCAATACCTTGAAGAACGCGGTACAAGAAATAATGGCACAAACGTCAAAACGAGAAAGAGAGAATTAGATATATATATAAAAAAAAAAAAAAAAAAAAACAAGTCGAAGGGGTGGGGGGCAAGAGTAGGGAGACAAGAGAGGGGGGAAAGGTTGGTCGTGGGGTAAGAGCAAATAGAAAGAGAGAAAAGAGAGCGGGTGGGGAACAAGACGCCGTATAACACCGAAGCTGGAGACTTTTTTCCATGTCCGTTACAACTCTCGTCCACGTGCGTTGCCGGACGCGTGTGTCGTGCAAGAAGCTTCAGTTCTGATTTTTAAGCCCCTGGAAAATTAACTCGTTTCATTGTTTTCTCGCTTTTCGTACTTAAATATAAAAAAATAACGATTTCATTTTTGAGAGGATGTTATCTGAACCGGATGCAAACTTCGCTGTTCAGTGTGATATTCATTTTTAACGTATCTCTGCACTTTTATATACATGTAAACACGTTCACTCACGCCTGTGCTTTGTCAACAAGTTGCCTGGACTCTCCTCTCTCGATAAATCTATAGTGACATTTTTTTGGCAATAGAACTACGAGAAATCACGGTGGAATGATTCATCATGCGACTCAAGTACGTAACCGGAAACTTCCGATCATTCTCTATCTATATTAGTAACACATGTATATTGTAGTCTGTACGCGAAGGATGTATGGGCTAAAAAAAAGAAACTAATGAAAAATGCAGAGGAGGACGTCTGACGAAACGCAGAGGAGCGAGATGCGATACGTTTATGAGCGCTATACGTTCCCTATCGTAAATTTAACGTACCCAGATTTCACTGTTTAAAGTTGAATTTATGTACTCGCTTATGATGCTGAATTGCCTAACCGTGTGCCCACCTTTATACAAAAGAAGATATGTCTGAAGATAATAAAATGCTCTTTTTCTGCTGGTCTCGGTGAACCGGAAATTCTCGTGAAATAAAAGCATCATCATTATGAAACAATAATGAAAAATCGTTTTCATCCTTTTTATACTCATTTTCTTCTTTTTTGATGTTCGGAAAACCAATAATAGTTTTGAATTGGATGCACACGCGTGAGAGAATAGTGTAGAAAAAAAATGAGGATTTTTGAAAAAAAAAAGAAAGAAAAAAAAAGAAAAAACTTTTTTTATTCACAGTATTCGCACGAAAAAATAATGAAGAGAAAATTTGAGTATGTTCGGAAAAATAAGACTTTTTTTTAATAACGGGAGTAGGAAAGTAATGGAAAAAAAAATCAA
The DNA here is from genome assembly GCA_963989365.1 of Rhimphoctona megacephalus. Lineage (NCBI taxonomy): Eukaryota > Metazoa > Arthropoda > Insecta > Hymenoptera > Ichneumonidae > Rhimphoctona > Rhimphoctona megacephalus. Next base: position 12,283,401 of record OZ022421.1, on the reverse strand, counting down.
ACGCTCTCGTTGTTCGAAGAACCGGAAATTATTTTGAATTAGATGCATTCGCACGAATGAATAAAAAAAAGAGAAAATGTGGATTGTTGTAGAAAATAGGTTTTTTTCGATTTCAAACGTATCTTCGTACTTTTTACCAATGTGATTCGTACAATTACTTCGACGGACTCAATTCCCATCCGCAAATAAAATCGACGTTTTATTTCTGCCAATTTTACTTCGGACCGAGGAAAAACAGCGACGAAAGGCATCACGAAGTTCGATGTACGTAAGGAATCGATAGTTTACCGAAGAAATTTGATCAACTCTTATTCCAGACTTGGCTTCTTCAAACTCTTGGTATAGAATCACAATATTCGCAAAGTAAACCTCACGGGGCTTTTTTTTGCCAAGAAAAACCTCGTGTGAGGAAAGTATTTCAATAAGTGTGATCAAACAGATAGAATTTTCGTTCGTCTGGGAAAAAGTAGACATTTCCGCAGTTGTCGTCGAGTTTGAAATTCTTCTAGGCTTGAATTGAGCCGGAAATTATTTTTGTTCAAGAAACCTCAATATTGAGCTTTCCGAATTTTCCTCTACCTTCTAAAACTACCGTATAGAAAATCGCATCCTTGGAATTGAGTGAAAAAAGTATTTTTTTATTCACGAATTTATTAATTTTTTGAATCGTCGAAACTTTTTCTGGCAACTTCATTTCTATCCAAAAAAGTTTAACACGCGCAGTTTTATGTTCCAAAATTTATTTGGAACATAAAACTGCACGTGGGTTCTACAGAAAAAAGTAAGAAATTTCGATGCAGCGGTGCGAACTTCCACATCGTTTAAAGTTGCAACAGTATCGAAGTTTGCATTATTGAAACGCAACGAAACTACTTTCCGTTGCTATTTTTCTCTCCCCGGTTCCTAAAAGAGACCGAAATACAAAACAAAATCAAAGTCAATATGTATAAAAATAAATTTCGTTGCATTACGACGATACAAAATTCAATAAACATTGTATTGATTATCTTTCCACAAATATCCTCCGAACGGTCGTTCGATTTGACGTTGAATCGTTATCTCTAAAAATTCCATTGCCTAATCATAAAAAATGCAATAAAAAAAAAAGTTTAACTCAAGAATAAACGAAACGTCGATTAAAACGATGCGTCATCGAATTCCAATTTTTTTCTTTCAAAATAATAGTTACGCGATTTATTCGCGCAATATTGTTGTACGAGACGTTGAAGTCCGGTGACGTGGAGTCTCTTTTCAGGCGTTACGGATTCGGGCGAACGCGCGTGGCACACTATAAACGTCACTTATTTATAATACATTGAGAAATACGTGAGTCGAATAAGTCAAACGACTTATTGGCCCTTGTCGCCGGATTTCGTTATGCGATATACTCGTCCAGGCGACGGGGATGCGTAAACTGGCCTTAGAGAAACGTATAACAGGAGCTGAGGTCACCGACTCTCATCCGCAGTCGCGGCCGCGCCCGTGCCCCGGCCCCTGTTCCGTACAGCGTCCACCCAAACTGCCACCCTACCCACCTAATCCTTTCTACTCTATTTCTCTTGCCTTCTATTACATTCGAATATTCTAGACTTTGAGAAAACAAAAAATTAGCATCCGTAACATTGCAAAAAAAAAAAAGAGAGAACGTATTATAGCTTCGCGAAACTTTCAAATGAAAGGAGAAAAAAACAGGAGATTTGAAACTTCAAAGGAAACAATATTTTATTATCAGGCGAAGCTGAAAAACGAATAATTTATTACGTGCTAAACTTCATAAAAAGGGAACATATCATTGAAGTTCGAAGCTGTACAAAAAAATAATAAAATAAAAATGATTAATGTCCGGAGTTTTGAAGAAAAAAAGAAAAATAATTATTAACATACGAAACTAAAACGAAGGAAGAACAAAACGATAACGAATTCCATGAAATTCCACAATATTGCTCAGAGTTAATTTATAGATCGCGTTAAACTGGATGACATACATGTTGAATATATCGTCATTGTCGTCCGAGTCCTTGACCCGATTACGGGGGAACGCGTGGCGCCTCAAGTTCATTGCGAACGAGTCATAGTCTCCTCTCGTTTTGATTATAATACAATAAACAATTATGCTAATATTCGTGATCGCGTCATCGTATGACTTAGTTTTATTAATACAAACGTGATTGTTAAGTTTCAGAATAATATTTCTAATCTCGAGGATCCTGCTGAGCGTGACGATCGTTCGAGCGGATTTCTTCGGCGAGAAAAAGGGTAAGAGAGTTCTATTGAAGATATCTCTTTAAATATATAACTCCTTTGGGACTATACTAGAGAATTCACAAATTCTACTTCTTTTTCACCTTTATTTGTGTGTGTGTGTGTGTGTGTGTGTGTGTGTGTGTGTGTGTGTGTGTGTGTGTGTGTGTGTGTGTGTGTGTGTGTGTCTGTGTGTGTGTGTGTGTGAGTGATGCACGTAATCGTGTAAGATAATCGTAACGTTTGAATAAGGATTTCGGTCCATATATACACGTACAGAAGAAAACCGATCTCGAGTGTGAATGTCATGCCCCGTGAGATATATTACACTCACGTTTTCCCCCTTTGTCTTGTCTCTCTTGCTTTCTTTTTTTATATCTTTCATCCCCTCGCTCAGGAATCCTTGGGGAACGCTGACACTCCCAGTTACCGTAAAAGCAACGTTACACTTGTTTTTCCATCCCTTTTCGCTCTTACGAATCATCGCAGTTCTTATATATAGAAATATTTATATGGATGTACTTACAGCGTTGGTACTTTTTTTTTTATTCGACGAAAACAGCTCGAAAGCGACGTTTTTTTTCAACATTATCTTATTTAATCTTCGAGCTTTTAGCGAAAACAGATATCTAAATTGAAGTGGACGTAAGCGAGACTTAGACGGTTAAAAGGGTCCGTAATAAAGGACAATTTTCGAGGTTGAATCGTAAAGGGAAGAAATAAAACAGTTGGAAAGTGAAACTTTTAAGAAATATCAAATTATATTGATTTTAGTACACGATTCTATTTCATTACAGTAACTTTGGCAGAACGTTCTCAAAAACTAATTGGGAATGTAATTCGCGATGAAAGTTGGATAAAGAAATTCGTAACGCGTGTAAGACATAAACAGAAAATTGAATTCTATTATAAAAACGCTTTTTAATGATCAAACAATATCGAAATAAGTTCCACTTGAATGAAACCTATAAAAAAAAAATTAGGCGCCATAACGATCCAATCAAAAATAACTGAAAGAATAATTCCTCAGACACTATGGAATTCCGATAGAATCCGTTTTTCGGTAATGTCATAGGTGATAGAGTTGTAAGCGGGTCTGAGCGCGGTTCACGTAATAGCTTTCACATATTTAGTGAAAAAAAAAACTGGTTTTTGTTTTTCTCGACGTACTAACCGGAGGAATCTCTCTTTGATGAAATTTTCACGGTTTATAATTCAAAGAAGAAACAACAAATTTGAAAGATAAGAGGAGCTGACAGACAAAAATGTAGACGTCACCGAGACGTTCATGCATTCAGAAACAACGAGAATATTTTATATAGATTTTACGTTTTGTAGTTTCGTGCTTTGTATGTACGAAAAATAAACTATATAACGGAATGTTAGCAAATTACCAGCGAAAGAGAGATGGAGAGAGAGGGAGAGAGGGAAAGAGAGAGAGAGAGAGAGAGAGAGAGAGAGAGAGAGAGAGTTAGATCGCAAGACGAATTAAGGGAAGAGAGAAGGCTGACGTTTGGGGTATTGAAATATTTATACTCGTTGTTAATGCAGCCGGACGAATATGCGTATACATATAGCGCGTATATCGTCGAGAGAGTTGAAAACGCTATTATACCGGATGCGAAAGCTTCCGGTGGTAAATGTAAACTCCTGGAGCCTCTCTATATCCTCGAAAATCCTTTCCATAAATTTATTATTATTATTATTATTATTATTATCACGATGATTATTATTGTTATATTTGTAAGATATGTAACGGAAGAATAGGCGATATCTAATATTGAGAAAAGATCCGATAGCTGGATGCAATTAAAAAGGAAACTTTTGTTATACACTCCATACTCCGTTCGCACAAGTATAATATTAATATATTATATTGGATACGGATGAAATGGGGATGAGAAAGAAGGGGGCTGGTGGGAGGAGGAGGTGGGGGAGAGATGATGCTGGGCGCAATTGGTACAGAGGATCGTCTCCCTCGCAGTTGTATACGCTCGGGGCATGCGGAGTCTCGTTTAATTTGCCCGAATTGCTTCACGCCTCGGTAGACCCGCCCATCCGAATCGAGGTGATGCTGCTGCATACTGTACAGAGAAACTACCATCTCCATCCTCCCCAGTGTACGGTGGATGAATCCTGCTTGCCTGCAGCCTGTCTGCATATTCCTATATATAAATTTAATATCTATATCTATATAGATATGGTATGGAGAAAGGAAGAGGACGAAAATAACACCGTTTTCAACATTGCGCCACCCTCTGCATGATACACACGAACAGCTCAACGAGCGCGAATGAATGAATGAATGAACGATCCAACGACGAACGGTATATCGTACACCAACTGGAATGGATGCGATTTCGTGAGAAAAATAGAAAGAAAAGAGAAAAAAAAAACTAAAGAGAGAACGGAGGAAGACGAAGGAGAAAGAATAAAAGAAATAAAAGACCGTCGAAGAATTTGTTTTCATCATGAAACGGAGAATAAAATGAGATAATATTCCTGTTGATTTACTGGGCTTGCGCGCTGGTGGTTTCCTTCACCATGCATCGTCGTAATAAAGTTAGCGTACATACAACGAGATAGAGGGGCTGTTACATTTAATTGATTTTTGAAGGGTTCATTAAGGGTAATGAGCATAAAAAGGGACGATGAATTCAGGATACTTGGCTCTGTTAGAACTTAATTATTCTGACAATATAATAACGTCATGTTAACAACCCCTCGTCGAGTGGGATTTGTCGATGGGATTTTATGTAATTACAAAACCTTTTTTGATGTTTCATGCCCGTTATTAAGATACAAGGTGGAGCTTTATTGAATGCCGCTCGGACTCGGTCATGCGAATTTGCCTGAAATTGGAAGATAGTTGTTGCCGTGTTTTTATTACGGTTATTTGACTCGAATGGAAAAATTGGCGCTCGGGCTAGACTAATCACTGATTGCCTTCTTTTTTTTTTTTGCTTTACCTTTTATCTTCTCTTTTTAAAACTCGGGCAATGCTTTCTTTTTTAATTCGCCTTCGTCTTGTCTATGTTGAAAAACTTCAAGTCGGATAAATGTATGCCTCGAGGATGCCTCGAGGTATGAATGAGAATGAGAGAGAAAGAGAGAACGAACTAGGAAAAGAAGAGAAAGATCGAGGAGGAAAGGCGAAGAGGATGCAATATGTATAGTAGGACACACGTGGGTCATGTCGAGGACATCCACTCAGACTTTTTCCTTCGGGCGTCTGCTAATAAACAATACGTACACAGTACCTACTCGTCATCCTCCTCCTCTGCTCCTCCCACCTTTCTTTTTCTTACGCTAACTACCTCGATTGTTTCACTCTCCTCTCTCTCTCTCTCTCTCTCTCTCTCTCTCTCTCTCTCTCTCTCTCTCTCTCTCTCTCCTGGGTTCACACACCTTCACACAGACACACACTAGATAGGCCCTTGCTCTCCCTCTATTTGCCCTCCGGCTATCTGTCACCAGAAGGACTCATCTCTCACTCAGCACTACTCTCACCTCTTCACCTCCTCCTCCTCCACCTTTCGTTCTACCAAAAGTCCATTCGCCCCGACTCTCACGATATTTTGCTTGAGGAAAGGAAAAACTTTTTTCACACTTTCTGACACAGGTATATGCACTCGTGTATACGTATGTATATATTATCTCAGGTTTGCTCCATCAATCCACCCACTTTTCTTTCTTCCCACAACGAACAAATTTTTCAAAACTTTCTCCGTTTGTGTTCTACCTCGCTTGAAAAGCCTTTCGCTTGATTTATTTCGCATTTTAATATCCGACCATTTGAAATATGTTTTGTTCTCCCCTCCTCATGACTTATCGCACCAAATGTAGGTCGAAGAGAAACAATCATATCGCTGTACTTTCAACTCCCCTATTTATTACTTCCCAATTATACATTTTCATCCCTGTTTTATTTACCTGCCCCCTCAAATTTCGAACTTTCACCATGTTTGCTATAACCTCTAGCTACTATGACTTTTATATAAGTTTGATTGCAACTTGAAGAAGCGACGAACAAGTTTTTTTAATGTCAATACTTTCAGTTGAAAATTTTGTGGAATTTCAATTTTTTATGCTGGAAATTGAAAACATGGAAAACTTTTTTATGCATAAAATTTGGCTATTTTTATTCACGAGCTTGGACCTTTTTTTGTGCGAGATCGCTGACATTTCGTAGGTTTTCATTCACCGTGTGAAAATTTGTGTATCGCATCGGATCCACCCTTGACTTTGACTTTATTTAATTCGTTCCTGTTAAATGATCGATTTTACGATCCGCAGAAATCGTACACGATCTCTTACAAGCTGCAATGGCTACGACTGAAAACAAGTACCAGTATTTCGACGATGGTCTCGATGGATTTCCCGTGTTTGGATTCCGGCCAGGATCCGAAGTTAAACAGCCATATCGTCTATATCTGCCGGAAAAATTACCAGCGGAATTTGATCTCGTCGCTACATTTAAACCAATGTCAGTGAGAACGAGTTATCTCTTCGCCGTTTTAAACCCCTTCGAGACAGTTGTTCAGCTGGGGATACGTATTTCCGTGAGTATTATATTTATCACGATTTATAGCGATTATAATGATAGCCATTAAAGTTCCTTTTGCATCGGCGACCCATTTTCACCACACATGTGCTTGTGTGACTCGGAGTATTTTTTTCAATAGCTCTTGATGTAATTCGCCTTTTTTCGCAATTTTTTTTCGATCGATACGTCTGACAGTGCTTACGTCTGGGTCTCCGAGGCTCAGTGTAGTATTTAATGGCAAACGTTATTTCAAACGATATAAAAGATATAAATAGTGAATTAAAAAAAAAATAAAAAATAAAACAATAAAATATGAACGACGAAAATAACGTTGACCCCAAGGATGGACCAGCGTCCAATCAAAATATATCGTTGGTCTATACGAACTCGGACGAACACACACATTCCGAAGAGGTAGCCAAATTCACGGTGCCAAAGTTATCTAAAAAATGGTCGAAAATAGTAATGAGGGTTTCAACGAATGAGGTTATACTTTACTTGAATTGTCATGAGATGGCCAGACAGAAAGTTATCAGGATACCACAGGAGCTCGTGTTTGACACTGCCAGTACGCTCTACATAGCTCAAGGTGGTCCACACATACAGGAAAAATACGACGTGAGTAAATAAGGATGCTCTTTATTATGAAGAATGCAAAGGTGTCTGGCTGAGTGATCATTCGAAAACGTTATCGGTTTTGTCGCGTACGGTGTTGAATTTGAAATTGGAGAGGTTTAGAAATTGAGAGGAGGTTTAATATTCCAAAAAGCTGGATTTGCGATTCTACCAAGTTTTTCCGGGCGAGCGACAAGAGGAATTCTCTTGGGGGTAAATTCTAAAAGTCTCTGCATTTTTTTTTTTGTTCAAATATCGAATTCGAGAGGTTTAGAAATTTAGAGGAAGTTTAATTTTCGAAAAAGCTGGATTTGCGACTCGACCAAGTTTTTCCGGGCGGATAGCGGCGAGAGAAAATCTCTTGGGGGGGATTTATCGTTAACGGAGCTGTAGGGGTTCAGCATCGCGGCCCAAGCTCGCGACAACTCTCGTAGTATTAGCTGATAAAGGCGCCCGAGAAAAGCCCGATTTATACCTCCTCCTCCCCAACCCCTTTTTTCCTTATTTTTCTTTTCTTTATTTTTTGCTCTCTTTTCCTCCTTTGCAAGCTCATCTTACCTATTTCCGCGTTGGATAAATATCTCCATCATCAGTATAGCATGAAAAGAAATATTACGCTTCGCCGTTTCAACGAGATATATAATCTGTTAAGAGCTCGAGGAAAGATAATTTATTTTACTCAGCTATTACGAAATTATAGGTTTTTATCGTATTGGGGATCATCAGATTTTTGAACATAAGTATTTTGTTTTACCAATTAATCCGATGGAAAACACAGCTTTGGGAATAACGTCACAGCGACAAATTTGTTCACAACGACAAATTTTATTCGATGAAAACATTGAAAACCCACCAATTCGAAAAAGATCCCGAACGATGATTCTCGAACAGAAGTAATTAAAACATTTATCTGTCATAAAATTGTTTGCAAAATAAAAACAATGTAAAATCGTGTAAAATAGATGGAAATCTATTTTAATATATATATTATAATTATAAATATATGTTATTAATTATAAATGTAAATTATAAATGTAAATTACAAATGTAATTATAAATGTAATTACAGATGTAAATGTTAATTATAAATAATTATAAATATATGTTACTCATACGTACGTTTATCGCTATATATATTATTAACAGTTAACGAGTAATTGAAAAGACTATTTTTCAATCTGTATATTTTTGTAAATTCAATAAGAGGCGTTTGAAAAAACATAGAGAACATAATTCCTTATGTTCTCTATGTTTTTTCAAACGCCTCTTATTGAATTTACAAAAATATACGAATTACAAATTACATTAAATTTGTTTTTACATGCATAAATTTATATGCATAAAAAAGTAACATGAAATTACAAAAAAATATTTGTAAATTCAAACGCCTCTTATTGAATTTAGAAAAATATACAGATTGAAAAATAGTCTTTTCAATTACTCGTTAACTGTTAATAAAATATATAGCGATAAACGTACGTATGAGTAACATAATCCTCAAAGTTTCGAACGTTGAAAAAGGCGTCATGGGAGCATTAATTGAGGAAATCCCGACGACTGGTAAAGTTGTCAGAATATTGAATAACAAATGATGGTTCACGGTTGTTGAAGTGGGACAGACGAAACAAGTTATCACGCTGGCTATATGCTAGAAATACATATAGCTTCGTATTATATTCTCATAAATATAAGGGAAAATGTGGTCGTATATATGTTTAAAAGTGGTAATATGTTTAAAAGTTAAGAGAGATTCGCAGCTTTTGAACTTTCTTTTTACGGTCCTTCCGGACTGGGTACCACAACTATCTGTTTTGTAGACCGCTATCAATCTCGTGACCCGGAGTTGATCCTGATGGTCGATATGTACCACGGGCCGGCTGGAATCAGTGCAGGGCTATTTATTCTGTCTATTTATTTACCTTTGACAGTGGGAGCTGGACAAGGGAAGATGGGAGACAGAATAAAAAGAAGGAGAGTATTCCTCTCTTTTTTCTTGTCTCTTTTGCTTGCTCGCTCTTTCCCTCTGTCCATATCGTCTCCCACTATCAGCCAGGAGCAAGCGTGGAAGCAAAATAGTAGAGGCATTGGGACACGAGACGGTGGTGGTAGCGGGAGTCGTAGCGCCTAGGGTGATTGCGCGTCTCACCTCAAGTGGGGGTCTGTTTTTCCGGCGCTTCGGTTAGTTCGTTCAGCGTCCGCGAGGTGGCAGCTTCGGACCCGCGAATCTCTCAAAAAAGCCATTCTTCAGGTTGAGTACGATGGGGGGCTCTCGACGATCGAATCGTCCGGTATATTGAGGATCGCGAGTTGAGGATTCGAAAACATCGTTTGATTTTTAAAAGTGATTTCAACTATATTTCGTCCTGTCCAGCATTATCGGTTTGAAAATGTTTTTCGTGAAGAAATAAAAAGATAATAAGAAATAAAAAACTTTAATTATGCCTGCGAAACAGCAATATTTTTTTGACTGCATTTTAAACAGAAAAAATCGACTTTTGCAACGATCTAATTAAAATAAAATCACATGATTTTTTTATTATTTTTGACGTGTAAAAATTTGAATAAAAATCTAACGAGAAATGTCAGAGAATCAGAACACTCATACGGGTCTAAGAGACCCTGTGTTTACACGAAGGATTCTTAAACAATTTGGATTGATGGATTCATAAATGATGAACTTGTATCGAGTCGTGGTGTTGAATTCACCGCCTCGAGGTATTCGGTATCAAAGGAGTAAAAAAATCGCGAAGTTGTTGGGCGCGTTAAGAAGAAGAGATGAAAAGAAAGGGCAAAGAGGATGAAGAAATAAGGGAGGAAAAATAAGGGTGACGTGAAAATGGCTATGGTTATTTCCCCACGGAACAAAATAGTTACGATCGTCCTTTTTATTATCATTGCCAGCTTGATCGCACTTGTTATAACTGGAGTGATTGGTTTATGGCGAGATAGAGGGCACGACGAGTCGGACCCGAATGCCCCTATCCCGAAGACGATTAGCAGTAAACTTCAACAGTTCACCGGATACACGGCGACAAAGCATGTGAGTAAGAAAAATTCTTCAATTGCATTCAAAATGAAATTCTCTTCGTCTCATTGAAAAACGATCCTTGTGTAAATTTAATTAACACTTCACTAAGACACACAAAAAAAATCAAAAGTCTCTACGAACAATTTTCTTCACTTCTTTTATTTTGGTATCAAATATGCTTATTTACAAATATTTTTTTCGACCCTTTAAGGGGGAAAGATATGTAAACGTACGTTTTTTCAAGATTTTTTTATAAACAAATGGAATAGTTTATTGAATTAACATAAAGCATATCTCAAAATACACGATGTAAGGTATATTGACAAATTTTTTTAGACTAAAATATTTCAAAATGGCGGCGCCACAGCTGTTGGAAGTTGGCACCTCAGATTTGCACCGTGCAGCCTACAGGTCTCAAATCTCAATTAAAAAAAAAAATCAAATTTTTATTGTTAAAATACATTAATACGCTTTGCATGACGGAGAGGAAAAAAAATAAAAAATTTAGGACCACTTACAAAAATACAAAAATAAATGAATTTTTTTCAAAATGGTCCTAAATTTTTTATTTTTTTTTCTCACCGTCATGCAAAGCGTATTAATATCTTTTAACAATAAAAATATGATTTTTTTTATTTTAGTTGAGATTTGCGACCTGTAGGCTGCACGGCGCAAATTTGAGGTGCCAATTTTCAGCAGCTGTGGCGCCGACATTTTTAAATATTTTAGTCTAACAAAATTTGTCGATATACTTGTCATCGTATATTTTGATATATGCTTTATATTGATTCAATAAACTATTCTATTTCTTCATAAAAAATTTTTGAAAAAACGTACGTTTACATGACTTACCCCCGTTAAGTTTGTTATTTTAAAAAAATTGTAAACATAGAAATAATCGTGCAAAAAGAAAAAGTAATCAATTTAGAAGAATCTAGGACAATGTGTGCCTGTTGTTTACGAGCGACAGAAGATCGATCGTAATGTCGATCAATTATGACAGAAAGGTGAACAAGAATTATCGGGCTATAAATTCACGGTTAGAGATGTAAATTAGAGACGATTGTGAGCATTACATACACCTCATAAGCAAATAGAGGCGTTGGAATAAAGCTCTATCATTGTCGTATTTATATGCTGCATGCTCAGATGAACAAACTGATTGAATTGGATGGTAGATGTAGCATGTCATGCCAGTAATGTATCTAGGTAATAGAGAAGGCGATTTTCGTATTGTTGGATATGTAATACAATGAGAGTGGCGCGGATATGAAGGTTATACGCATGGAGGAATGCATTTATAGATATAGGGAAGGCGAGGGAGAGAGAGAGAGAGAGAGAGAGAGATGAGAAGAGAAGGGATGCTGTCAAACAGACATAGAGAGAAAGACAGTGTGAGATAGAGCGACAAACAGAGAGAGAGAAAGAGAGAGAGGACAAGGCTATGGGGAGGAGAATAAAAGTCGACATAGGAATGGTCCACGGTTTTCATCTCTCTGTACGGTAAATGTGACCAAGTCTGAATGGGTCTCCGGTGCACGCTTTGTACGAGAGCGTGTCTCGCTTCGACCTAGTCGCATATCGCGTCGCTTGGTACACATATTTCGTGCTATTCTCTCTCTTGGTGGTCTATACGATGTGTACTAGCAAGTTACACACAGAGTTGAATCACATAGTAAGGTTTCTCAACTATGAGTCCCCTATGCAGAAGTAGGAGAGCATGGAGATGGAGGAGAATGAGAAGGAGGAAGAGGAGGAAAGGCAGAGAGGGTTGAAAGAGAGGTTACCAGGATACAAGACAGGGGCTGCCGATAGAATTCCATTGGGACCGATGGCAAGAACGAGAGACAGAAACGAGAGACAAGCCTCGCGTGGAGAACTAGTTTTAGAAGAGAGGAATCGAATTATCTATGCGAGCTTTTCTCACTGTCCAGCACGTCGAGAACCCCAGAGCTCCATTATTATAATAGAGGAGGAAACTCGCAGGACTCGGACGTCATTATAACAAGAGAAAGAGAGAGAGAGAGAGAGAGAGAGAGAGAGAGAGAGAGAGAGAGAGAGAGAGAGAGAGATGGAAAAAGAGAAAAAAATAAGGGTATGCAAGCGCGAAAGCGTCAAGTGGGCGAGTCAAAGCTGTCCCCGTGGTACAAATGCACGTTTCTACATATATATTTATGTACATGCCTATATATATATATATATATATATATATATGTATTAATATCTAGAACCGTATGACAATTCTCCGCACTGCTTTTCCATTGCGAAGAATGTCCCTCGCGATTACTCTTCTTCCCCAACATTTGGCTCTATTATATTCTCACATCGGAAAATGCATTAGCGTACCTGTGAATAATTCAACTCACTGACTTTCACCCACCAAATTTGAATCCGAATGAATATATACCCAGCTGACGTCATCTTTGAACCAGTTTGGTTTTGGATTTCTCTGAGTATCCCATTTACGAATATACACACATCTTTTTCAAAAATCATGCGCCGTCTTTACATCGAGGAAATCTTTTACCTGGTGTATATATAAAATCATAATTAGCCAAGTTGTTGGCTTTTTTTAATGACTTCAACGTATATAAAGATCGCTTCCTCGGATAAATTCCGTCTTTGACAATTTTGTCACTCGTTACGAACATCGTGTTGTTTTTTTCTTTTTTTTTTTTTATCAGCGAATGTATTTTTGTGCGGGTATTTATATACAGTTTGATAATATTCGCTGATTAGAAACTCTCGTGGAAAATATAATTAACAACTGCATCGAGAAAAGTGCCCTATCAAACTGCCTAATTTCTATTTTGGCCGGCAAATAGTTAACGATCTTCCTGTTTTATCTTCGAAATGTCCTTACAATACTCATTTATACCCGAGTTCTAAATATTTCGTGCCAGGCTGCTTCGCTACTCGAGAACTGGGTCACGATACCGTTGTTTAAAATCGCCTTATTCCACTACAAGTATTCCGTTGTTTTTGCAAAATTAATCCGCATGGAAATAAGGCCGGTGCAAAAAAGCAGTGAACAATTATTTACCGGGTGTCGACGGAATTTAATCTAATGAGTTTAATCAAATTAGTTCCAATAGCTTCTCATGCATTTCCGTAAATTCAAATTAACAAATTCGCCCCATTTTACAAATTTACAAAAACATATTGATAATAATCAAATTGATAAAATCTACGAATTTAAAGTCTCAAATTCTCACGTAAATTGTTGGGCGAATGAACGTACACACATTTACTGAGGCATTTGAGGGTCGATCTTATGGGAAACTTGAAATAAGTATACAGAACACATTCCTTCGTGCTAATTAAGATACAGTAGAATATGCTTGGTGGATGAAAGAGGGCAAACTTTGTTTGATATTATTTGAACAGAGGGTTTTGTAGGAGGGTGCGAGCATGCGAGCTCGATAACAGTTTACCACGGAGTTTACGATTTAGGGGATGGCGGGACGGGCCAACCGAGTATACCATGCAAGAGAAGCCTTTAATTTTGTTGTGCATTACACGTATATACATATAAATCGGTATAAATACATAGATATACATCGGAACGTAGACAGCCATTGGTGTTCCAGGTGCATACTCGTTAAGCGGTATAACTGGCTGTCACTAACTTGTCGGATCTCGTGACAAGCCGTTGATTCACGAGTCAAATGTTGATGCACGCGAATGTGCCAAGAGATGCCTCGTCATCTCGTCTCTTTTCTTACCACGCAGAGAACTCTCCGTATACATGAACATGCACGAGCTAAAGTCCGTGCATAAACCGATACGTGAGCTTTTCACAAATTCACAAATCTCGTGTATTCTCTTTACTCGATGAAATATGTATTTCGATGTACATATGTTTATATATCGCAAGGATATTGAGAAAGATTGCTCTATTTTACTTTATGTTCACGCTTTGTACATATATGTCGATGTAAAAGCGAATAAGGGCTGATAATAAAACGACGCAAGGCTCAAAAGGAACTTCCCACCGATAGTTTGGGCCAGTTTTGATATTAATCGCTACCAAACACGATATTTACACGTGTCAGCAAATCCACACATAAATATAAGACGTACAATTATATGCACACGAGATCGAGAAGAAAACAGCTATAAATATTCGTTTTATCCCGTATGAATTTAATACGTACAGGAAATTAATATAATAAATAATATTCGTGGAAAAGGAGACTCTCCCGCGTATCAGAGAAGTTTGTACGTAGACGCGTATACACAAGTGTATACGCGTATACGTATAATATAATAGAGATAAGCGAGCATGGTAGAAATTTATTGTACCGGTAGGACGTATTCATTGTTGCAGTTGGAGACAAATGTGCGACGAATCGAGGAATGAATCTCTTTCATAATACAAACAAAGTTTGCGTTAGGTGTTATTTTGTGTGAGGAAATCTGATGGGGAAATATTTCTAATTTTAAATTGAATTATCGGATCTTCCAGCTTCGATGAAATTTCCGATTATTCAAAAGTTGGAATGGATATAGAGAAATTTCTTAATCTCAGTTTGTCCAATGATTATTCCTACGTTCGAACGAATAAATTTGTAAAATAAACGTGAGAATCGCAGGAAGAATGAGATAATATGAAATTATTGATTATTATTCAACTCGATTGAAGTTTTAATTATGACGAGAGCAATGAAAAATTCAGTCGAAAACTCTCGCGTTGATTATGCTCCGGAATCGATGAATGAAATAATTAGGTTCAAGCACTGTACGAAATAAAATGGATACTCGGGAGGTTTGTATCACAGGAGCGAGACACCGTTTGAAAATCAGCATTCTTCCTAATCCCTTTTTGGTAGAGCTGAAATTTCATTAAATGCCACTTGTTTCTTTGAAGGGTCTCGTTCAATCGTTGAAACTCTATCCAGGACATCCACAGGATCTTGTCAGATGCACGACGGATTTCGAGGTGAGTTGCGTAAAATTTACGAATTATATATGATCGGGGGATTTCCCGAGTATATACGAAATGTTGCATCGGAACGTGGGCGATATTCGTTAACATTTCTTTTTTCAGCTGAAAATATTTAGATAAAAAAAAAAAAACAAAAGAAATGAATTACATTCTCGTGTGATTAATGAAAAAAAACTTGTTAGCCGATATCGTATCTGGGATTTATGCAAATATTTCCACTATTACGAATTTCCATCACTCTTTTTCGTATCCTGCTCGTATAGCTTAACCTTTTTCTCACGATTTATACGCGCATCGTGATCATCAAATTGGAAAATAAGCTTCAAGAACTAAAGAAGAGAGCCTCGAAAGGTGGGGGTGCAAGTTTAAAAGAATAAAATAGAGCAATATGAGAGGGAACGAGGGAAATATACCAGTCGAGCACACGTTCTCGCAGAAGTACGAAGATTGGAGCCCTCTCTTTAATGGTATAATGGTACACTATAGCATGGCTATAAAGAGTCGCACGTGCGCTGATTTCGTAATTTAAATAAGCTCCGCTTCGCACCACCGCGTTCGCGAGAAGATGCTCCTTCGTATAATTAGCCTTAAGAAAAGGTGCTAGAAGGTAAGAATCGCACGACCTTCCGCGAGTACATCCAACCACTTTTCGATCGAAACTCAACGTTTGTGTGCATTAGTACGTGTGTGTGTGTGTGTGTGTGTGTGTGTGTTTTTCCGTCAATAGGGGCTTTTGATATACAAATTACACACATTTTCATATACTAAGGATACTTGAGCCTGTAACGCTCGATAATTCGCGAGAATTTGGCCCTCCATTAAGCTCGAATTTTGCAGTGTACGTCGACGAAACATTTTACCTGACCATATACATTATCGAATGCTTGAAAATATTTCATAGTTTTCCTCTTCGAAAAATGACTGCTACAAATTACCTTTTTTTTTAGTTTTCTTTTTTCTTTAGCATTTCGAATGAGAAATCCGTCGAACAGGCAGCTCGAGTTAGCAAAAAAAAGTAACAAATATGTTTATAGATACGCTCTTTTAAAAATGGTCATACATTTCTCTGCAGTACTACTTTACTTTCAGTTGTTTCCAATAGAGTTTGGCACGGGTGATGAGACTACGACACTCGAGGGTGCTTCAGGATACATTGACTTTGACCAGGTAGAAAAGCTATTTCGTGTTGGGATTTTTTATCTTCCTCAATACGTCAAAAATATCAATTAAAACAAAATAAAGAAGAAAGTTTGGCAAAAAATGTGACACGGATGCGGCTAAAACGAAGATGTGTATCGCAAACAGGCTCTATTCGTCGTAGCTTCTTTTTTTTTTTCAACGGGATTTCATACACACAGCCAGCTAAAAGTTTTATTTGATGAAAATTTCGGCGTTTCGCCATTTGATGAAAAAAGTTTTTGACGAACTGTTCAACAAATACAGCATTTTTGTTCGTTTTCAGTGAAATGAATCCCTCAATATTTCTAAATACAACGTAATAAATAAAAAAGAAAATTGATATCCGTATAAAAAATGGCTGATTTTTAAAGATTTTTATCAAATGTCTAACAATCGAATTTCTGATCGAATAATAATGTTTCTCTGCGATCAAATGTGTGCAAAATATTCTTCATTCATTATTGTTTAATACTTTTCGTTCGTGGAGACTGCTTATTGTACAATTAATACACGCACCTTTTTTACATCGAGCAATTAACCACGTGTGTTTGGAGTGAACGTCCAACCGGCTATAAATGTGGTCCACTGTCTTTTCGTTTCAACCCTCGTAGCTAAAATCTCAAGCCCTTCAGTCCTCCAAAGATAAATATAAAACCATGTACGTGTCATTAAACGTCCACGTTTTTTTGACGGTTTGACTTTTGACCCTTTGTTCCGATCCCAACCTTCGACACTCGATGTTCAACCTTTCGGACAACAACCCCTGTACATACGTTGCATATTGCCAATTTAGAGGAATGGAAATATATCGATTTTTTATATTCGCTATTGTTGAACAGTTTGGTCAAGAGGACAACGACGAACTCGACAAGGACGACGATGCTAATCCACCACCGCTTATCACACCACCACCTCCGAATTCGATCGGTAAATATAGAGTACGACGAATATTGGTTCACATTATGTGTGAAGTTTCTAAAAACAGCGTCCGAAAAGAAAAAGCATTTTTCATCGACTTCCAAAATGCTGCCATTTCGTCAAAAATTGAAATATATCAGAATAAACGAACAACGAATTTCTTCGATTTTTTAAAAATAGTTTTTCAGAGATTTTTTCAAAAAATTTGATTCTTCGGTCGATCATTGAGATAATGTCGAAAAAGTGTCCTTTTGCAGTTTTCTCCCGGAATTTTGAGCGTCAAAAAGTGATCGTCGTTTTTGGAAATAAATACATCGATTTAAGCTGCTAACAAAAAATGTTGAAAATAAATTTAGACTCTAAATGCTGCTTGTTCGATTCCCATTCGAATTGATTTCGAAATGGCGTTGTTTTTTCGAATAATCTTCAGTTTTCGAATACTTAAAGTTTTTGATCGTTTTCCATGTAATCTCCTTGGGATTTTTCAAACTTATTTTTGAGGGTTTTTTTTTCGATTAGAACCGATTGATAAATAGGGATATATGAAGTGCGAAATTTTTCAAAGAATAAAAATTAAAAAAAGTTAAAGTTAGACTAAAAAATGTGATAATTGATTTTAACGCGCATTTCGCATGTTTCGAAAAGCGAAAGGACCAAAAGGTGACAAAGGAGATAAGGGAGAAAGTGTGCGCGGACCACCCGGACCACCTGGGCCACCGGGACCTCCCGGTTCGACTGTCTACGATCCGGGCGAACCACATCGGGTACATTAAAACGAATTCCTTTTGTAACTCAATATTACAAAAAAATATGTACGCTCGTTTCAATCATGTCATAATAATTTTTTTTTCCGTTGATACAAATACAAACTCGTTCTGCAATGCAGACCGGAAATGGCGAGGAATCAATTAGAATTGGACCGAAAGGAGAGCCTGGTACATGTTCATGCAACGCGACTGATCTACTAGCGAGTTTCACAATGCCGAAAATGATTCAAGGACCAAAGGGAGAACCGGGCTTGCCAGGGAAAGAGGGCAAACAGGGTCAGATGGGACTTACGGTAATTAAACGTCATTATTTTTTAAAAACCCAGAAAGTCCTTTAAATACGAAAGAAATCGATTTTTCTAGATATTTTTTCATTTGATAAAAGAATTTAATTTTTTTTTTGATTATTAATTTATTTATATACATTTTTTTATCGAGGGCTGTATTTTCGTATAATGAAATATTATTATTTTTTAACGAATTCGTGTTCATTGGTTTTAGGGAGCAGCTGGAGCACCTGGTGAACGCGGGGGGCCAGGAGCTCCCGGAGACAAAGGCGATCAAGGGAACGTGGGTTCATCAGGACCTGAAGGACCTCAAGGTCAAAAAGGGGCGCCCGGGAGAGACGGAATTCCTGGTGAAAAAGGAGCCCAAGGACCTCCAGGACCTCCTGGCAAAGGCGAATTTTCTGTTCACGATGTGAGTTCAAAAAATGTTTTCTTTTCATTTATTTATTTCTATAATTTTTAACTTTTACAAAAAAGAACGAGTGGACATTATTTTGGAAACGGCTTTCGAAATCTTTTTCCTGACTTTTCTCTATTTTGATCATTTATGGGAAAAAAATATGGTAAAGAAAAATATTAATCTCTCTTTTCTCCCTTTATCTGTTTTTTTTTTCGTTCCATCATTATGAACGCAAATAAAAATTGACAACTCCTTTGGATATTTATTTTTTTTTCTCGTCGTGTAAATAATCTGAATCTGCGACTTTTCATCTCTTGAGCAGAACGAGTTTTATATTTACTCACGTAGGAAAAAATGTGTTTATTTTAGAGAAATAAAAGCTTTTTTACTCGTTAGATGCATTAATAAAGAGTGAAAATTATTTGAGATTTAGAAGAATACGTAGAAAATGAAAAATTTTACATTTCTTATCCATAAAGTCCACAAACAATATTACTTCTTTCTCAATAACGCAATTTAATTACGAATAAATTTATAAATTCGGATGCAGCCAAGTTGGACGCCACGAGGTATTTCGAGGGTGAGTGAATAAGAACAAAAAATAAACAAATCAGCGAGTCTCGTCAAGCGATAAATACATTCGATCGTGCTTTGTCAAATTCTTTAAATTTCCATCGTTGAAACACAACGAAAATTTTTGTTTTTCGTAATGCCTCGATTTTTTTCATATTCTTCGACTTCTTAAATTAGCCGGACGAAAATGATAAAATTGAAGAATAAGAAGGAAGTTATTGTTACATTTCGAAGTATCAAACTTCAAAAGCATACTGCGTGTTATATTCAAATATCTAAGCACAGAGTGTAGAATATCTCGTTGTACATTGAAATCAGGATGGAATTACAATGAGGCCAGGATTACCGGGGCAAAAGGGAGAGCCTGGAACAAGCGGAAGCGTGGGCTCAAAGGGTGAGCCGGGAATTCCAGGTGATAAGGGTCAAAAGGGTGAATCGGGTAGCAAAGGGTCAAAGGGCGATGATGGTAAAGATGGTCCACGAGGAATTCAGGGTTTTAAGGGTGAGCCTGGAGTTCCGGGGATTGCGGGAATCGCAGGTTCACCTGGTGAAAATGGTCGACCTGCTGAAAAGGGTTCCAAGGGTGATATGGGTCCGGAAGGAAAACCAGGACCAGCTGGACCTCCGGGACCACCGGGTTCTGGAACCGGTGATCCTAATTTTACTTCTGATGTTGGGGTGTTTCGCAAGGGTGAGCAAAAAAGGGCTGATCGTATTTTTTTCGAAGGGCAGTTTTGGTTTTTCTCTCCTTGGAATAATTGCCACTATTTCTTTAATATTTCGTCAGGAATTTTTGGGGCAAAAGGCGACAAGGGTGACATTGGTTACAAAGGCGATTTGGGCCCAAAGGGCGAAAAGGGCGATATCGGCGATTCCGGAATTCCGGGCGTTCCTGGAATAAACGGCGTTCAAGGTCCTCTCGGCAACAAAGGTGAACCAGGCAAAGATGGAATTCCTGGCTTCTCAGGAGTCAAGGGTAACAAGGGAGATCGAGGTGAACGGGGCCCTGCGGGCGAAACCGTTTTCGCTGGATCCGGCGATTACATAGCTATTAAGGGCGAGAAGGGAACAGAGGGCAAGAGAGGCAGACGTGGACGTCCGGGACAAATCGGACCGATAGGACCACCCGGGAAACCTGGCCTTGATGGAAAATCTGGACCACCTGGATGGAAGGTAGTATTTCTCAATATTAAATATTCTTCGAACTGTCAAATCTCCAAACTTTTGCAATTCAACAAATAAGATTTTTACATTATCACAAAATGTAAAAATCAAGTAAAGAAATATTAAATGAAAGTAAATTAATACATTTGAGAGAAAAAAAAAATTTTTTATTTTTTATTAAAAATAAAAATAATAAAATGTCACGAAAATGTCGTGGGTAAATTGTAAAAATTACTTTTTATGTATCAGAAAATATATGAATATCAAAAATAATAG
Source organism: Rhimphoctona megacephalus (assembly GCA_963989365.1). NCBI lineage: Eukaryota > Metazoa > Arthropoda > Insecta > Hymenoptera > Ichneumonidae > Rhimphoctona > Rhimphoctona megacephalus. The sequence goes on along the minus strand of OZ022421.1, from coordinate 12,262,459 downwards.
ATCAATTTATAAATAAATGTATGTTGAAAAATTTATATTTATTGAATAATATCGTAAATAGGATCTTAACAATCGTTTATTCATCGCATTAAGGTGAGCTAACATTAAGGAATCACTTTAGGAGATCGAAAATTAGATGATTTTTTGGATTTTTTTTTTATTGTGAAAAAAAAACGGAAATTTCCGCAACTCTGACAATAATCTATTCATATTTTCATTCGTCTCTGGTAATTTTTTCAAATTATTTCATGCATTAATTAAGATATAATCCGCTGTATCCCTTGGCGTGTCCTCATCGTCGTTGTTGATTTGCGGGAATTGTGCAGCTCGCAATTCGCATCTGAAATAGTCTAACAAATTTTTATACATTCTTGAGATGTTTTTTAAGAACATGAAACTAAATTTTGAAAAAAAAATCGAGAATTGAATGTTGGAACATGTATGAAAAAAATGATCGATTTTTAGCATTTATTTTCCCGGCATTTTGCAATAACAAATATGTTTTAAACAATCTAATCGTTCCAACGCCCGGTTCATGTTTTAATAAATTATATTATGTAAACGTCTTCCAAATTTGAAGATGATCCATCAATTAGTTTTTGAGTTATGATTTCCGCAAATTGAAAAAATGTCGTTTCGAGAAAAACACGTTTAAAGTTTGAGCGCGCTTGGGAGTTGAGCGGAGAGTCTTTATCATTTATATACATACCGTTAGAAGGAATTCAAATATCGTTTTGAAATTTTCAGGATGTATTCTTAAGACATTTTGCTAACGATTTATGAAATTAAAAAAAAAATTGATTTTTTGAAGCATCTAAAGTGGTTGTTCGCCTTAACAGGGTCCACCAGGAATTCCTGGTATGCCAGGGAGTCTAGGGCCGATAGGTTTAAAGGGCGAAAAAGGTGAACCTTGTGACATCGGTTCTATGGGGTCAGGTCTAGGGGTAAGTTTTTCAAACAGTTACTAAAAATGTTTTTTTTTTTTTTTTTAATTTGTATCCATTTCTACCAGTTTTTATTAATTTCGATTAGTACGATTTTATTTTTTCAATAATCGAAGGAAATATGAAAGATTTGTGACAAAATTTCACGATCTTGACCAATTTTTCTTGATCATGCAAATCGTTCCCATTTATTTGCACAGATTAAAGGAGAAAAAGGTTCGGATGGTTTTCCTGGGATACCAGGACCACCCGGTAGAGATGGACAGAGGGGACCTTCCGGTCCTCCGGGACCGCCGGGTTTATCATCTCAAGGTAATTACATACCGGTTCCTGGGCCACCTGGACCTCCCGGTAATCCTGGCCCACCTGGAATTTCGCTTATTCAACCTGGCGATCCGGGAATTGGCAGAAGTCGTATTTTTGAAGAACGAGATTATTACGCTTCGCGACAGGGTAAGTTAACAAATGAAATTTATTCACAATTTTTATTTACATTAATATGAATATGTTTACACCATTGTCAAAAATTTTACAACGAAACTTAAAAAAAAATGATTTTTATTTGACATTTAAATTATGGCACTCGAGTCCTTTACTGTGCTCACCAGCATGTTGAATTTTGACATGAGTTGGTAATAAAAATTTTGACAAAAAATCTAAAAACACTCTATTTTTAAATTTTCGAAATGAAGTTGTGATATTAATTGAAATATTAACGAATTTACGTTTTAATGGTTCTCATAAAATTGAGAGTATTTTTTGGTGTCGATTGCTTTTGAAAAAATGAAAAAGTTTCGAGATATTTTGACGTGAGTGTAAACATATCAAAGTTATACTTATAAATGTGTAAATATATGCAATTCGTAAATTAACGCGAAACGTATAACACGTACAAAATGCTGCAAGGAGCAAGAATAAGTGAACTCAAAGCACTTCAAGAATTGAAACAATTGAAAGAGTTGAAGGAACATTTAGGTAAGCTCTTACATTGGTGTTTAGTGTGTTCGATGAACCAAATTCGACGCGTGTTCAAGTCGAGTGTACACTTAGAAAGAAGTAAAACAAAAAAATACAAAATATTTGGCAAGAATTTTAATTGTTTCAACAGGAAGTGGAGGGGGTTCTGGGCTATCAGGCTCGAGAACAATTACGGAGGCTTCAACGAGAATTGTCCCCGGTGCTGTAACTTTTCAAAATACTGAAGCAATGACCAAGGTACGCACGAAATTTTTATATCAAACAAAGTTTTTCACCAAAATTATTTTTTATTGCAATTTGTGTTTAGATGTCGAGCGTCAGTCCTGTTGGTACACTCGCTTATATCATAGACGAGGAAGCGTTGCTCGTTCGAGTCAATAACGGATGGCAATATATCGCGGTTTGTATTATTAAAAAACTTAAAAAAAAAAAATTTTCTTCTATATCTACAAGATAATTAAAAATTAAATTATACAAGGATAATTTAATTGTAATTTATATTTATGAAATTTCATTTATGGATAGAAATAATTTTCTTTTCATTTTCGATAATCAGTGGGATCAACAATAGTTTTTAATATGATTTAATAATTAATATCTGTAGCTCGGATCACTTTTGCCTATAACGACACCAATACCACCAACGACAGTTCCGCCTGCTTCGAACCCTCCCTTCGAGGCTTCGAATTTGATCAACCAGATACCGATGAAGGCTGATGGTACAGGGGTGAGTGATCCTTCTTGCAATAATTGAATATTTCATAGAAAAAAATGGCATGGGAAAGAAATAAAATGAAGAAAAATGGAGTAATTTAATGAATTTGATGTAAATTTGTGTGAAAATGCGTTAATACGGATGAATCGTCGATGCGATTGATGCAGTGGTATCCAAAAATGGTAACTTTCAAGTATGATACTGTGAAATAATATTTTTAATAATGACATAACAGAGATAATGAAAATTGTGGAAAAAATTAAATATCGACAGCTGAGAATGGCGGCTCTGAACGAACCGTCGACGGGAGATACTCACGGTGTCCGTGGGGCAGACTACGCGTGTTATCGACAAGCGAAACGGGCCGGTCTCCGAGGAACTTTCCGAGCGTTTCTAAGTTCGAGAGTTCAAAACGTCGATAGTATAGTTCGCCTCGGTGACAGAGATCTGCCAATAGTAAACATCAAGGGTGATGTTTTGTTCAACTCTTGGAAAGATATGTTCGATGGTAGCGGTGCTTATTTTTCACAAAGTCCAAGAATCTACAGTTTCAATGGGAAAAATGTACTCACGGATTTTGGATGGTGAGTTCAAAGAAATTTCTTTTTTCAATTCAGCACTTTAACCATCAGTTACATAAAAACAACATTTTTTTATTCTACTCGAGCTAAGATCATTTTTTTTCCAATAATAATGATCATAAAAAGTTAGCAGCGAATTGTTTCAATCAAAATTTCTTCAAGAAATAGTGAGCCAATTTTTTCTATCGTCACGAAAGTGGTACGAAAAAAAAAATGTTTAAATTTAGGATCGCCAAATAATTAGGGCTGAAATTTAAAAAAATTTTTTCACTTTGCAAACATACCAGTTCAATTATGATAAAAAAATTGAATAAAAACATGTTTTTACAAACAGGCCTGATAAAATAGTGTGGCACGGTTCGCACAAGTTGGGAGATCGTGCAATGGATACGTACTGCGATGCCTGGCACAGTGGTGGTTCGGATCGTTACGGTCTTGCCTCGCCGTTGACGGGTGGTCGACTTCTCGAGCAAGTTCGTTATTCGTGCGACAAGAAATTTGCTCTATTGTGTATCGAAGTGACGAGCGAGACGTCTCGTAGACGTAGAAGTTTATCGGAGGATTCGGAGATCGATGAGAGTCGTGAATTAACGGAGGACGATTACGTGAAACATCTCGATAAATTGATGGCACACTGATCGATCGGGATTGATCGATTTTTCGAGAACGCAGTCATAAATTATCGTCGCACACTAAATGTTACTAATAATTAAGATATTTGTTAATAATAGTCATAATCCTCGTTGTCACCGTCGTCGTCGCTAAAAAAATGAAAAGAAAAAGAAAAAAAAACACTCAACAATGCACGTGTAATTGCACCGGAGCTGCTATAATTGTTCAATGTTCTATTGAAAAGACTGACTGTGCGTTTGTCTCATATCGAATATAAATCTCGCCTCATCCAGCGATTTTCATCTCAGTCACTGTACAATATGCTCACTAATTTCCAAAAAGGAAACAAAAACGAATCAAATGTTCATCTTACTACTTTGAAAAATAACGCAATTTATTAACGACACAATTTTTATCGTTCTAAACATTGAGCCAACCCATTGTGTCCGTACCCAGGAGCTAGTCGAACTTTTGTCAATTTTCTCATGGACTTAAAGCTGAGAAAGTAAGAGAATGTGAAAAAATACGGAATCTAACGGTGTTGTAATTTGCAGCGTTGAAATACAACCAACTTTTTTAAATTGAGTCTTCGTTAAAGACCCAAAGATCGAATCAAACGAAATTACAATTGGAAAGAACTGTTTTTTTGCATTTCAACCATGCAAATTTCAATACTTCTTCGTGTTCCTCCTGATCATCGGTGAGATCGATGTATAATTGTTGATCGAATCGACATGTATTAAATATTGACATACATTCAACGTACTTTGCCGATAATAATGTGATTTCATTGTTTTCTACGATTTTAGTATCGCGAGAGCCTCCGTCAAGTTGAGACCTTCAAGAATATAAGACAAATTCTCTACGGACGCGTCCTCGTCCTCTTCCGCCCAAATTTCCAACATGCTCTTGCACTGCTCGTACTGCGTTGGTTTTCTTTGGAAAAATATTATCTGAAATTTGGGAAATTCGGTGTTAATTGATGTAGGGTTCAAATTTAGTTTGCAGAATTGAAAAAGCAAAAAACTGAGTAACGAAAATTCAAATGCTCAACATTTATACAACGAATTTGAAATTTTGACTTAAACGGCATAAAAATTATGATAAAAATAGCGGAAATATTTATGAGTTACCTCTTCGTTCGTGTACCCCAGTTTCGGTGCCAATTTTTGCCAATCCTCTTTCAGGGCCTCGGACAATCGAGCCACCATATCAGGATTCACGTGATTAAGTTTGCCAACTTTGCTCTCCGTATTCTCGGAATCGACCTGTTCAGCGTCTTGTTTTAGCACGTCTTCGTTGAATTCTTGGTCGTTTGATTCCGGCGGTGGAGTTTCTTCGGTTTCGATTTTAACGTCGGAATGAGCTTGCTAAAAAGTCAATGAAATAAATGTAGATAATGAAAAAATTCTTTCCTTTATTCATTAATTTGTTTGTATTTTTAAATCGTCTACATTTTTTGCACACTTTCTTTTTGAACCTCGAAAAAAAGGCTGAACAATTTTTATAGCCCCAAATTTGAAAGAAACCATTGGCGCTACTTACTGGCCTGTCTTTCGCAATTTTCTTTATCATCGTTTCAAGATACTCGGGAAGTTTGTTTATCGGATAATTTCCATGAACGAAAAAGTGCGGGCTTCGCCTCGCTAGCAACCTCAAAGCTCTCCAGCCGAAGTTACCATCGTTTACTTTTCTGGAAAAATTCAACGATTCGTTAATAATTAATTGAAAGAATAAAAATATAAAATAAAAATGTAATTTATAAAAGTTTGCTTACTTATATTCATCGTCCACCATCGCCGATGGGTCTAATTGTTCGATAGCTTCTTCAAAATAAGTCTCCAAAGATGGAAGAAAATCTCGATCCTTGGATTTGCAGGCTTCAAGGTTGTTTGGGCAAAGATTCCACAATTTTGTGAGTTCGGGACTGAATGAATTTAAAATAAGAAAAACATTATTTAGGTATAGCACTCACACAGAATAATTGATGAAAAAAAATACTTACTTTCCCATGTGGAATTTACCAACGCTCTCAGCATCTCTGATTACATCCCCGATTCTTCGTCGTGGCCTTTTCATTCTTCGAGGTTCTTCGTTATTGTCCCCAGAAGCAGTTCCTTCCGGCACTGGTCTTTTGAAAGCTGGACAACCTTCGTTTTTCCAAGCGTTCCAGTGTTCCTCTCTCTTTAGAATATTTCTCACACTCTCAGTAAAGTTTGGTCCATCGGGCGGTGTTTCTTCCAAGAGAGCATAAACCTGACTCGTCGTCAACTTCACCCAATCGATTTGATCAGGTTTGAGCTCGTGGCTTTCGCTACCAAATTAAGATACCCAAAAGTAATTATTTTCTTTCAATCTTTTCAGGAGAAATATCCAAGCCAGGAGATTAATAATACTCACGCTTTAAACTTGACAGTGCTGTTCAGATACTGGAATATAATGAGAAATTGTAGCAGCACGTATCGACGGAAATTTGAGTCTGAAAGCTGGAGCTCGAGCAACTTTTGATTTGTAAGATATTTGGCAAAGTAGTGAGTTTCTTTGCGACTTGCGTCCGGCGAAAGTGTGCATCCTCGCTGTTCTTCTAGCTTGAAAGAGGAGAATGCAGCCAAAACATTGCTTGCGTGCTGAAGAAAATGGAATAAGAAAATTTATTAGTGAGTCTTGCTTTCGTATAATTCTTGGATCAATTTTACATCAAATTAGGCATAAAACACCATTTTTCGGCATGGCAAAAATTTTATCTTATAGTTCCATGTCCAATGAGGGCCAATGAATTTTTTCAGATTATTCGTCAAGTAATTACATAATCGAATAAGCAACAGCCACGAATAGGTGCTGAAAATAGCACTGGAGTTTTAGGGTTGACGTTAAATTGTTTTCAGACATTTGTTACTCACCGCAGAGAAGACTTTCCAGTGAACTTTATTATAGCACTGATTAGGATTCCTAAAAAAGTCTTGCAAAGCCCAAAACTTTCTATACAAATTATAATCGATGAGTATTTTATTTTCAAGCGCTTGTTGTTCGCGATTGCTTTCATTGAGAAGATCCTCGTTTTGTGATTCGTCATTGCCAAATTCTGTGCGGTTTTCCAAATTGAATTCGCTGACGATATTTAGGCCAGAGCGTTCTGAGAATGGGAAGAATTTTGCCAGGAAAAGAAGAATTCTTCCGCAAAATACGGTTCTTTGGGAACGTGACAAGCGTCTGAGAAGGTCGTTGCACATTCGGAGTAAATTGTTTTTGCACGAACTGAAAAAAATGTCTTCTTTCCACACAGCTACATTGTTTTCGACAAATGTGAAAAGAACTTCGCATCGGTCCAGAGTCATGGCGGCAAATATGTCACTTAGCAACATAACTGGCATACTTGCCGTCGCTAAATCTCTGCGGCACATTTCGATGGAAAATTTGATGTACGGCTCAGGATCTTGAACTCGACCGGTTTTATCGTCTCTTATTATCGTCAACAAATAATCGCGCAGTGCCTGATCGACAGCTGCTTTTTTTTCCAATTCACCTGCACTGTTGATTTGCAAACATTTCTTTTGGAACTTTACCACGTCCGAGGCATCACCGGTAAAACATTCCTTGAGATATTCCTACGAAATTACAAAATTTGTGAGATTGTCGATCTTTTTCTGCACTTTGGCATAATTTATGTTGCTAGACTATGTTTGAAGTTTGAATGGTTGGAACGCAACTAAAATTCGTTCCATTATTTTGTCAAATTCCTCATTTTTTAATAACTACTATGTAAATTTTGCTTAACCAGAGTAAAAACAGATGAAAAGAAGTTTGGTCAAGTTCCAATAACGCAAACTATAACATTATATCGCCGGTGAGTTAACCTCAAAACCAGAGGAAAAATACGATGTATACGATTAGTTTGAACACTTACGCTGTATTGTTTCCTTAAATCCTCGAACAACGCCATCGTAAATACACTGATTTTTGGTTGAACGGACCTTCTATCGCTGAAGAATAATTAATTACCAATTATTGATGATAAACAAGACGCGGAGCGATATTATAACTAAAGATCAACAGCGACGTTTTTGAGCCGTCGAGATGCACACCGTGCGCATGCACGCGGGCATGTGGTTCAAATCAGTGCTACGACCTGGTGATCGAATTCAGAATCTGTCAAAGGAAACATCCGCGCGAGTTTGATCCCGAAAAATTGAACCTTCCGTCTACGAGGGAAAAGTTTGTACTAGTTTTTACAAGTGTCTACTTAAATTCTTAATTGAAACAGTGCAAATCATGTCGACAAAAGTAAATATTCTAATGTTAGTCGCGGGGGGTCTGTTGGGATCGGAGATCGCATGGCAAATTTGGAAATACATACAAAAACGTGGTACTGTAAAAAGTAACGAGCGGAACAATGTGACGCTAAACAAAGAAGTCGTCACAGCTGATGATAATGAAATACTAATGTTTACTGAAGAAGGTAAATTGTGTCGCGGTCACGCGAATACGAAGATTTCATGCGATAGGAGCAGGTGTCCAGTCGGTTATATCAAGTGCGTATTTGTTTATTATCCCTCCGTATATTTTTTCACGTCATTGTCTACGCTTACACGCCACGCGTATTTCGATTTTGCAACACCCGATGTAGTGAAAACCGATGTTAAAGTGCGTGTAAACGGTACTGGATTCGTTATTCCGAGTGTAAAATACCGTTTACACGCACTTTAACACCGGTTTTCACTAAATCGGATGTTAAAAAACCGGAATAAGCGTGCCGTGTAAACGTAGTCGTTGAAAAGGAAACCAAAAATAAGTTCCGATTGAGCCATTTCTCGTCAATCGACAGGATCGTAGCGTCGAACTGACGTCAGAATTTTGTCTCGGTCTTTCTAGACAAAATAAACGGAAATAAATTTGTTGGACTATGACCGTCCATTGGATGTAAAGCGCGAGACATCGCGAGATTTTTCTCGAGCGCTCTGCCGCGCTTTGCATCCAGTGGACGGTCACCCTAAAATACATCAATCAAAACATTGTGTAAGAGAGACAGAAATCGTCAAACTTTGATTCGTTAACAATTTTTCTCTCGATGAAAAAAAGTTTTTTTACGATTTTACGTTTTTGTCTATATTTCAAGGGAAAATCGTCATCTTTAATTACAAGCCGCGATATCAAACGATTAAGATTTTTTGTAAATACAAGCTTTTCTTTCCTTCCGCGTGTTTTCGTACAAAAATAAAAATAAAAAAAAAAGTATTTTCATTGCGCTTTGACGCAAACAAACCATTAATTGGTTGATAGATGCGTGTACTTTTTTTCAGAAAATTGGTATCGTATTTGAGCAGTGCTTCAAAGACATTGGATGTTTGCTTGTACATAATGACGTGCGATGATTTGACAAACGCTATTATAATAGCCCACAGACAAAGTGCATGCGTTAGAGTAATTGTCGATTCAGGGATGAGCGAAAATCCTGCCTGCAATAATCAAATATTACGGATGCGCCGAGCTGGTTTGTTTTCATGTATATATATATTCACGAATTTATAGATGTGTGCTAATAATATTATAATACATTAGTTTCCTCGATTCAAAATATCGCTTTTTTCAAAAACAGATAAATCCCAATCAAAACGAATTCTGTTAATTAAATATTAATAAATTTTTAGTTAAAAAACGTGATACGGTTTTTTTTTACGAATGCGATTAAATGAATGAATATAATTCGAACTAAAAAACATTTATAACATTTATGAAAAAATAAACAAAATAATGACCAAATGAATCACGAAATAAATTATCAAGAAGCTCAGTAGTCTCCGGACAAGTACATTCACAGCTCTGTCGTTTGCTGGCCCGAGGCTCTTCGAGTCTATACTCTGAATAAAGCAATTCGCGGTGGTGGGGGTAACAATGGCATGCCATTTTTAATGGATCTCCTTCGAAAATCGATAAATATAAATAAAATGAAGAACAATCCAGTCGCTGGATGAATGAGAAACGAAATTGTTAAAATTCAGTTTGATGAAATTGGGCTACTTTAAAAATAAATAAATAATTCATTATCAAGAGACGCGGCAAGAGCTCGAGGCCGAAAATATTTTTAAAAAATGAAATAAAAATGGCAAAAAATACAAAAAAATACAAAAATTTTGGAGCGTTGACACACTTTTATAAAAGTAAGTTTTTTTTCCGATTCAGAAAATACATGACTCTATATAAATAACAGGTATCGAAATTCGAATGAACGAATTACAACCATCGAGTCTCATGCATCACAAATTTGCTGTGATGGATGGTCAGATCGTTCTGTTTGGAAGCACCAATTGGACGATGCAGGCATTCTATGGAAACAACGATTCGATCGTTGTGACAAACAATAAAAAATGTGTGACGGCATATTCAAAAGAATTTGACAATTTGTGGCGACATTTTTCCTCTTGAGCAGACAGCAAATTTTACGTAAGTTCAAACACATGACAATTTCTTTTCTTTCTACATAAAAATGTTCATAAATATTGTCAAATCGACATGTGACGAAAATTTGATGAAAATTATTTTTTTTTTATTTTTTTGCAGTCGTGTGATTAGTCGTTTGTCGGTAAGAATCCTACAGAGAGTACAAAAAGGGTCGGTATTGCTTCACGACTTACCATTCGAGAGAGTTTTTTACCTGAAGAGCCAAAAATGTTGTAGAAATAGTGCAAAAAAGATTTGTAACCTTATGCTCGATATTTTCGTCGTTAGGTCAAGTTCCTGAAAGATGGCGATCGTGATTAATCGTTCACTTTATCACTCTATAGTGCGTAGCATTAAATAATAATAATTATGTCGACCGTGTGTCTTATCGAGCGAGTATCCGTGGCTGCAAGAGCATTAACCTCAATTTCCAAGTCTCTTTTTTCTGAAACGGTACAGTTAGTCAGAATAATTAAGCGCCGAGTCGATGCTTTGCTATTTCCGAGCAAGGATTGAATTTTTTCCATCCAGATTGCTGTTTCCATCGCGGAGAAATAAGATTTTTGAATTTCGATACATTTGACGATGAACGACACACATCGATCGCTTCGAAATTTCAAAATTTCATTCCTCCACAACGAATCAATCTATCGGGATGAAAGAACAATTAGTCGACCCAGAAAAATGGCAAGAATTAGTCCGATATTTTTATTATTTCGATTCATTGTACCAATTCCATTAAAAATCTACTTCTTTGCAGCCCTTTTTCTCTCTCTCTTTCTCTGATTTCTTTTATGCAGCCTCGGTCATCCTGACACGTTGCCTTAATCGAAACTCTGATATCAATTTCGTAAAAGCATCTTACCTTAAACGTTGAGTACATTATAATAATTATCTTTAGTCTTCTGTAAACCACATTTTATCGGATACATGTATTTATAAGGGAAACATATTGGCAAACACAGGAAAGATCATCGTTGTATACATGGCCGGAAGCAGGGCGCGCGGGAGGGCGCTTTGCCCGTGAATATTACCGTGACAAAGTCCTCGCGCGTGTTCAACATGTAATCCCGTGCCGTCTTAGGCTCAATCCGAGAAGCATATTGTGGACATAGTGACACGTTGCACGCAAACGACTGATCCTCCTCGTCTCTATTATTCCTCTCGCATTTTGGACAAAGATCCACATACACATTACACTGCTCGCCTCCGAATTCGCCCCTGGCGCTCATTTCCCGCTTCGGACTGTAAGGAAATCGTACAGGGTGTAGCAAGTGTCAATTACAAAATTAGACAAATTGAATCGTGCATTATTTTAAAAGAAAAAAATTTTATTTCTTTTTCTCAAGATTCGTTGATTTTTTTTTTTCAATATTCTTTATAATTTATGCGCCACAGGGTTTATCCTGGGTTTTTACATTTTTTTGAGCCTCGATCGTTACTATCTTGTACAGGAATTCATATTTTTCGACGTATTTTTTTTTCTAAACAATAGAACAAAAACTAAGAGTACGGAGCTGAATATCGGAAAACGATTTATTCCAATGCAGCTGAAGACGACCAAAAGTGCATTTCAATTTAGTTGGAAATGGGGGTTTTGGACTGGATCGAAATGGCCCGATGGTAGGCTAAGATTAACGGGTTATATCTAGTTGTGCTCGGGAAAATTAAGGGATTTTCATAATTTTTTTTTGCCATGTTAACGTCATTTTATTAAAATACACTATACAGTATCAATTACTACATATTTTGAAGCGTTTATATACATTTTTTTTATGAAAAAAATTTCACTACTGGGATAAATATGGCCGTTGCCCTAAAATTGTTTCGAACTTCACTGGCGGTGAGCATATCTCTGGAATGGCTTATTTGAAATAAAAAAAAACCAAAAAGATTTCGTTAGTATGATATTATACGATCTTCGTGAACGAAGGGTTCAGCGAAATTTTGATTTAAAAAAAATTGTCCTCGATTTTTCCGAAAAGTTCGATTTTTGAGGTCCCAAAAATGAGGTTTTTTGACCGGAAAAAATATAAATTTTGGTTTAAATGAAAATTTCTTCGTTCACGAACAAGCCATTATAATTAGAAAGAAGCTCGTGAAAGATTTAAATCGATCGGTTAAGGAAGTTCACGCGAATCTAACGATAATTCGAAAATTTCAACTTTGAGGGTTGAAATTTGAAAATATAGAAAATATACCGTACATCTGTCACAGGAATTATTTTTGGATCCACCGTCTAGTTGTCAAGAAAACAATTTTGTGAAAATCACATAAGAGCCTATGTATAAGGATTCAAAAAATGTGATTTTCATAGATTGTTTTTTTGACAACTAGACGGTGGATCGAAAAATAATTCCGGTGATAGGTGTACGGTGTACATTCTTCTATAATATTTTCAAATTTCAACCCTCAAAGTTGAAATTTTCGATTATCTTAAATTGCTTGCGAGAAATCGCGTTTAGTCGTCAATCGCTGCGCTCAGAGACTCGCACTCTCAGATAGCGCGTGTAAATATATTCGTTCTAGTACTCAGATTCTTATAATATTTTGGGAAAACGTTCTTGAGATGATGTACTTTGAGAAAATGCAAAAAAAAATCCATTGTTTCAACCCAAACAACTAGATAAGAAACTTTGAAAAAAATCTAGAACAGTGAGTTCATTCTTAAAAGAAATCGATAGAATGAATAACGATCTTACTTGGAACATGAACAAACCTAAATGTGACGTGCACTGAAAATGTTGCGTTGTCATTAGTCCAATTTTCCGAATGTATTTGTCTTTCAAATAACACTAATTTTTTTTAACAAATAATCGTTCTTGGGTTCCAGTAAAAAGTTCCATAAATTAATAAATAAGAATTTCTCGTAGTTCAACGATCGAAATTTCAAAATCGTTATATTTAGAATAAAATTATGTAAATAACAGAACAACATATATGTGAGGCTCGTAAGTAACGTCAAATGAAATTAATGATCAACAGTAGCAAAGCTTTTCTGCATAATAGATTTAAATACCGGTATACATATAGAGATAAGGCTTTTCCGATCAACGTTTTACTTGTACAAGTCGTAACAATCCCTTGAATTATCCGCTGGTGCAGCGTATATATAATCGGGTTACTTCATCAATTATCCGAGGCTGGTCGCGGCGTCAATTAACAAGTGTACGACGAGAGCGACTACAAATCGCTTTCGTGCCGTTAATTAAGCGAGCTACCGTCACGATTAGAGGGTAGGATGAGAGTGTAAGCGATGGATGAAGCCAGCGCTAGTACCCAACCGTAAAGAGACGAGAATGAAGATGAGGAGATTTAAAAAAAAAAGAAAAAAATCCCTCGAGTATATTGAAGCTCAAAGAGAGCGTACTGAGTTCTCAAGAACCTCAAATCCTCGAGTTATGGATCGTCACACTTTATCGAGTTCGGCTCACAAATTTACTCCAAATTCGGATACTTTATCACGTTACATTAAGACTCTTATCGGTTTCTGGAAATTATCAGAATTTTACGTTGCATTCTCACGTCGAAAATCGGATTTGGAAGTCGAATTACTTCAACTTGATATTTTTATTTTTATACCATTGCTAATTTCATTTCAATCGTTATAGACTACGTTTTCCAAAGATTAGGAGCAGCGTAGTTTTCTTCGAAGTATAAAAATAAATGAAAAGACTCATTATTAATTTACTAATGATAAAAAATTCTGATTATTGTTATTAAATATGTATTAAATTTAGTGATCACTTCTTTCCCCACAAAAATAGTCTGAATTCAGAAAACACGTTAGACTTTTTGTTTTTCGTCGAACTTATATGAAGCGATCGCAATCAAAGTTTCTGAATGCACAATGAAGCAGAAACGTAGTCGCGTGAAATACGAAAAAACATTTCCTTCATACAGAAACATTTTCTACATTTCGAATTTTCCATTTTTCTCAATAGACTGCTGCTGTTTTATTTTCTCAGTCGTTTGGAACGAGTTTTATATCGAGAAAATTTATATTCTGCTTGCAGCTCATTGTACGTTGGCCGCTTCGCCCACATCCATTTTTGCGAGACTAAAAAAAAGTAGAAATACTTTTACGATGCTTTTTTCTACCGCAGGACATTTTTTGAGGTTTCAACGAGTATTCACGATTATAAATCAGCACAGAAATAGCAGGGAAACAAAAGAGATTAAATTTGGTAAAAAAATCAGTTTTTCTAAAAGTTTCTTTTTCGAGAAATGCACGAAATTTGTAAATTTATCATGACAAATATTATTATATTGAAAACGGTCGAAATTTTTTGTGAAAAAGTAGATAAATCGCTGTGAAATAAAAGTTGAACTTAATTGCGATCTTTCGAACTCTGTAAACTGAAAAAATATTAATTTTGAAATATCGCACCAGTTGGAACGTTTGCTGAGTCGCGTTAACCAAGAAAGATCGCGTTGATGTTTGGTAAAACCGGGAGCAAACGGAATAAGCGAATAGCATTTGGTTCATCTCAATTGATGATTCATAAAGCCGGGTCGTTTGGCCCACGAATAACACGAGGATTGATATAGAGCGTTTTCGTAGATATACGTTGTGAGATAGAGTAGCCAAGGATTTAGGTTGTTGGTGCGTGCTTGGCCGTTTGGAGGGTGGCTTCACCAGCAGGAAATTAATTCGCCGAGTTGGGAAGCATTTCCGTGTTTAGCCGAAATTGGTCTCCATCGTCGCATTTCAACTTTGCCTGGAGCCAACACCTCGCGTAACAGTTTCGTATTCGTGCAAACCATAGAGCATGGTGAAATATATGTATAGGATAATGACACGACATGGAATGGATGCTGCAACGCCTCAATTCCAATGAGCTACGAATGTGTACAGTAAATATCTCATCTTGTGAGTAAACACGTATTATATATTATATGTATGATGCTAATTAGTTTTCTAGCACGTGGTAGAATCCAATAATTAGTCGATTTCGAATATTCATCGGTTTCGAGCATAACACCGACATTTTTCGACCGTTTTACTTCTTACATTCGCCTACGTTACGATTCCCATGGTTCCTTGATTCACGTCCACGTTTCACGTGTTACTAACGTGATGAACGGTGTTTATTTGTCACAATTAGTATCGCGAACAGGCATCATGAGACAATGGCCATGAGTTCACGACCAAACCTCCGGGGTAAGAGCTCATGATGTATAATCATTGCCAACGGACGTTTCCTCACTTTCTCCCCTGCTAACGACCCTAACCGCCTTCCCTCTTCCTCTATATCCTTTTCCATCATCTTCTTATTACGACATATGACGAGTCTGGACCTCTCTTTATCTTTCTTTTTTCGTGGCTCTTTATCTGGTTATTAACAGGATTATCAAGCGGATTTATTACACTGTAAAAAATTTCCGTATGAAAATTAATACACATGTATAGGAAGCTTTTATGCGGATACCGTATATGAAAATTCAGATACGCTGAGGAAAATTGAGAGACGCGGTATTTTAATGGTACGAGCACTGTTCAGTAAAATTAATATACTTGTGTATTTGAAAAATCATATACATTGTGACGTGGTAAATTTGTCCACGTCATTAAAAGTAAAACATAGGCACGGCACGGGAGGAGACGTCGGGTAGCGACGAAGAATTCCTCTCGAGAAAATGATTGTTGGTCAAATGCGAGAGTATTTCCCGATATTAATTTTATTTTCGATTATTTTATTTTATACGAGCGAGCGAGGGTCACGAGACATCGAGAGAAAGAGCGAGAAAAAACATCGAAAATATTCTGGTCATTGGTATCGTCGCATCGTTTGTGTGGGAAGGCATAGGCCGTGTCAAGGTCGTCTCTTATTGTCGTCGGTGGATCGCGAAAATCAAATCGAGAGTGGTCGCTAGCTCGAAGCCCTCACCCGGATCTGTCTAATCTCAAGAGGTGCGTCTAACAGCATCGGGAGTCTTCGGAAAATCCCGGCTGGCAAGGGTCAACGTTCGCCAGCATAGCGTTCAACCAATATTCGAATTTGCGAGTTGGAAAAGAGTCGAAAATTGGAGAAGATTCTAGATTCCCGCGAGTAGGCGAAGGGTGGGGGGCTAGGACCCAAAACTATAAAATCGCGTTTCCAGAATTTATCAAGGACTTTCGTTTTGGACAGCAACGAGACCTGACGTTTCTTATCGAGCCGTAGCCAACCCCGTTCAAGAATACGACATCACCGGAATTATCGAGTCGAAAATCTGTGGTCCTTTTCCAGATTTCGCATCTCTGAAACCGTAGCGGTGAGCCGTCGTCTCGCTTTCCTTTTTGTGTATTTTTGTGTCGAAAAAGAGCTCTATTGTATTGCAATTAATGTGACGAATTATCGAATTAAAGAGCGATATTGTTTCGGGGTACGTTCGTGTTTGAAAAGAAATTCCTTTAACGTTCAGTCGCGGTATAAAATCTGCCGTATTTTTCTGTTGTTTAATATTTCGAATTGCCGAGAGGAATTCTATCTTTTCGTTCAGCGAGAGTCCTTAGGTTAAGAATTTTCTAGTTCTCGAATGTTATCGTAAGTCAATATTTTTGAGAAAAATAAATTCGTGGGGCGTGGCTTCCCGAATTTGTCATGAAAAATTGTGTAGTTGACTGCCGATAATTTCGAGCATTTTATATTGAATGTGTCAGACGGTTAACTATTAATTATATTAGAAATATTCCTATTATCAATTTTATTATTTAGTAACGTGTAAAAGATCAAAATCTTTCCGGAAATAATTTTCTAAAACTGTTTTATTTAATAAATTAAATTTTGTGATTCCGGATTTGTTCTCGCATTTAATGTGACTTATTTTGTACAACGTCTCGACCTCGCCCCTCTACCACCTTGGTTTGAATTTACAGCTACGCCCGGGACACCCTAAAAATCTTGTTCTCGATAAAGTCAAATAAAATTTGTTTAAGAAATATCTTAGACTGGCGTCCAGAGTTTATCGAGAGTGAGGCATTTTGTTCGGCTTACGGGAAAAGTCGTTACAACATGTAAGAAATGTTGACCTTGTGCATATTAAAAACACGAAACATTTACTAATATTACTATACAGGTATATTAAAGTTCGTGTTACCAGCATAGTAATTTTCAGATTCAAGATTACTAAATTTCAGGCACCGTATAACGTTTTCGCATTACATATGTCTACGATATTTCTAGAGATATATCATAAAATTTGGTGATCCTTTTTGAATATTAATGTAACCGAGACAAAGACCATTTTTTGTCGAATGCATGAGCGAGCGTGGTACTTGAGTGAAGCCATAAATTAAGGATTAGAAATATTGGAAACGAAACGGTTGACCGAGAATTTTCCCGTCACGGCGACTCAAGTCGGTCAGCGACAGTAAGGTCCTAAAGTAAAAAGGGATGGAGGGATGAGTGTATAGACGGAAAAAAACATGTCGCGTAGTGTGCAAAGATTGTAATGTTAAAAAATAAGTTACAGTTAGTCAGAGTACCGAGCCGAGCGGACGTGTCCGCATCCTGTAGCTTTCCATTAAGTTCTTTTGTCAATAAAATATATTAACTCTCCTCACGGAGTTTACTTTTCGCAAATTCCCTATAACATTCAACTAGGATAATTTATTATTCTACATTAATATACGAATGAATATTAAATAAATTCAGCTATTATGAGTTTTCAAGGGGAATACATTAATTGGCATACTATTGTGTTCGATTTTTTAAAGTCGAAGGTCGAAATCATGCAAACATCTCAAGAAATTAGTTAGAGTGACTTATCACCACTTGATTCCGTGGCAATCAAGTCGAGCAATTGTCGCCGTAAAATTTTTTATTATAATCTCAACATCTTGTGTTAAGTTTGGTGTTTATAATTTTCATGTTTTACACAATTTTCTTAGATTCGAGCGACTTGTATATATATCCTCGTCCGAAACACGTGCCTCCTATGAGAAAGTCGACGCTCTGCGCCACGCGGTGGCCAGAGCGCGAAGCACGGTGCCCACAAAGCGTTACGAATTTCCTACACTTGTGTATTAATTTTAATATTGAGATTCTTATAATTAAGGATGTATGAGCGCTAGGCTTGATTTCAGATAAAGTTTTGATTTTTTTATATGTTATAGTCCAAGCTTGATACTTGATGTCTGTGAAATTTCAAGGCACCTTAACGACTATCTGATTAAGATATTATTAATTGAATAATAGAAAATTTTACACATCGCATATGGCAACAATAACTTTCTGGCTACTACAACTAAAAAGTTAATATATTTCGGTATCAAATGCTTCAGACAAAAAACGTCAATCACATTCATTAAATATCGCGGATTCTGATGGTATATTAAAAAACGGGGGTTAACGAATACCCGAATTAGAAATATCGAGTTGAAGACCACAAATTGTGACGACACTTCATGATTTTATAACCCCGTAGAATTGTGGTAACGTCGCATATCATAACACACAACATATAGATGTATACATATGTAAATAACCTATTCTTACTGTCAAGGAACTGATGTTTTTGGGGGTTATGTTTACGTCGAAACCCAGCTGTCTATGTACTATGTGCGAGCGACGTTGTCAACAGTAATCTTTTCGCTATGTACCACCGAGTTACGTTAACAACTCAGAATGCTGTACCTTCCGTAACGAAATTGATAAAAATATTTTTAATTGTTTAAAAAATTATCATTACATTGTGGAATGATATTGTGCTGTATATGGTTACTCGTCGTAGCTCATTTTCAAAACTACAGTGAAAGACTGTCTATTGACTAGTCCGAACCGCTTTTACATCCTTAATACATAGGTAAATGAATTTTAATACACGGATTTTTTTTTTATACTGCAGGGTATATTAATTTTCATTCCCATTTTTATACCGTATTTTTAAGAGATAGAGTTATGATGGGAAATAACATGTATCGTATTATGAACATTCATGTGTATCTTATTTTTCAGTCAACTGTCAAGAAAAGTGAAGATCATACTGTAATTTTAATACATTGTTGATAGTAGATGAATTCATATACATTTGTATTAATTATCAATCAAACATATGATTTATTTCAATGCATGTCCACAAAATTTTCAGATTTCATATGAATATTCAATGTTATGTATCTTAAATTCCACATCAGTAACCAAAATTTATGTTCATATTTCAATTTTGGCATACGAGTGTAATAATTTTCATTTCATACACCCGGTTTGTAAATTTCATTTACCGTTGTATTGTAAAAGTATTGTAAATTTCATATATTTTTTAACAGTGTAGATTACAGAGTTTCTCATTACAAGCAGTCATTATTCTAAACTTTGGGACCGAATTCGGGATCGAAAAGTTTGAACCTTTTTTTTAAACGCATATTCTGATTTTTTTTTGATATTTTTAGTTTTTTTTTTTACGTTGATAAAAGCAAATAATCGATCTTTCGTAGAGACTTCCATTTTCTACAAACAAGTTGTTGACGAAATTTTTCTGTTTTTAGCAGTTCGGGCCTCAGATTTAGTCGGAAATGAATATAAAATACTTGACTTACGCAGATCTGCTCTCAGGACTAAATGACTGAAAATGGAAAAATGCGGACGGGAACTTATTTATAGGAAATTTCATGCTCTACAAAATTAGTCATATGGATTTTTCTCCATCTCTATCGGTTTTGACAGTACATGCGGTAGAATTGCGGAGATTCATTGATTTTTTGATTTAAAACTCATCGCAAACGGGTCTCTTCGATTCGAAATTCGGCACTTATTTCCGCTATTAATAACGACCTTTTGTGTCTATTATCTAATAAATCGTAATCCTGCTCTTCAATCAAACCCAAATGCGTTTTGTCATCGTGTAATTACATTATATAAATGTATTAAATGCACGCGATATGATATTTGGAAAATCGATTTTTCCTGGTTTCAGTGCACAACTCATTTCTAACGCACGAACGTCTGAACACAGAATGATTCAATTTTTACACGCTACTAAAAATACTTCCAAACGTTATGATATTTAGTGGGAATAGAATTGATGTCAAAATATTATTAAATCAAATTTCTATCTTTATGCTTCTATACATTTTCTTAATCCTCGAATTCCAAGCAATGTAGTTATCTACGATTTGGTACAATTTATCGAACGAACCGTATTTTTAACTCTCATTAATCAGTGACTTTATCGAAACAACGACAAAGGTTTATAGAACTGTAGAAATATTGAAATTGGATATGAAAGGAAATCGAGTAAAATAGAAACTTGTGAATTGTTTTTCTCGTTATCGTATTATTTTTTTCGATTGGATAAAAAATGTCAATTTGCCATGCAAAAAACCATCAGATTTTTAAACGTAATTTGGAACTTTTTTTTCAAAACTCCGCTATTTTGTTAGATTTTAATTTTTTTTTCACAATCCTGCATCATTGTGCAGGCAATACCTTCTAGTTTAACGGACAACACCACTGTGACCCCCTATTTTTTTCACATTTTTCAAGAATTTTTTTTTGTGGGGAAAAAAAGAGATATTCGAAAAATTTTTTTTGGGTTTTCTTCCTTGTTTATTAATGTATCAAAAAACAGTTTTTTCACATTTTTCACGCCGCATGGTGGCGCTGGGGAAGCTCTCGCGTCATCTCCGCAGTGGTTCTCGGCACGCAGCAGAACTCTCTTCAACGTCGATCTGTAAAAAAATACCGAGTGTTTTCGTTAATAATATGATATTTTGAAGAGAAGTACATAGGGATTTGGAAAAATATTGATTTTTAGAAAATAGGCACGCCTTTGAAATTAAAGAATGATTTTTGAGCAAAATTTCTCGTCGAAAATAGGCTATAACTTTTATAATTATTGAGATATCGAAAAAATCTTACGTACTTCTCTAGATAATCTACTTTTATTGATACAGTAAAAATTTGAAGTCGATCGGATAAAAATTGCTCGAGTTCTGCTGCGTGCCGCACTCAAAAAAGTGGTTTTGAGAAAAACGCGTTCAGAGTTGGGACCCCGAGCGTCGCGGACCGCTGTACCGCTCCATAGTCCAGGAACTGGGTATTTTTACGTGACACCGAGCCAGAACGATTCTAACCGACGGATTCGTGTAGGGCTGATGTCCCTGATGAAGGCCTACCACTTTCCAACCACAGATTTTGGGGGGCTTTTTTTTGCCACGCGGTCGAAGTTGGCAAAACCATGTTTTTGGGAGATAGCGTCGAAACTATTAATCGGAGAAAAAAAAAGTTCAGTAACTATTTGTAGATATTAGAAAAACGAACAATTTGGCGGGTCGCAAATTAAAATCGGTTCATTAGTTCGCCCGCAAAAAATATAAACCAGCTAAAATGGCCATTTCTATCATAGCCTATTATTAGTTTAAAAATGCGTATACAGCCTCCAAAATCTCAGGATATTTGCCCCTCGGTACACTAAATTAGTGTGCAAAATTTGGGCTTGATCGGAAAAATAGTTTTTGAGAAAAGCCATTTGTTATTAAAAAACCGACTGTTTTTGCGAGGAATTTCTACACCGGAAGAGTGTCGTAGTGTAATAAAACCAAAACGAAATTGATCCGAAAGAGTCGTACTATCATGTACACTTTGGGGCAAATCGATTTTTTATAATTAAAAGGGTGAAAAATGGCTCCAAAAATAGGGTACGATTTTTACTCATAAACAAATGAAATTCCATCGCGAATTTTTAAGTCACAGAGTCGGAATTGACATATTTTGAAAGCGTTATTTTTCTACGAATTTAGAAAAAAAAAAATTGCAAAAAGTTTATTAGAGGGAGATAAAAAAATTTGTTTTTCAATAATTATTGCAGCTGCTCATTTCAACATAGAGAGCTAAAAATTGGACAGCGTACAGAGAAAGGCTTGTGCTAACTGGAGAAAAATCGGCGGAAAAATCCCATATAAATTTATTGTTTATTTCAGCGGTTTTATGAGAGGCCAAATGTGACGTCGCGTTTGGCGGCAGAGTGGGGGTAGCCGTCTCGGGCTCGCGCGCGCTCGCGTGAAAAGTTAATCCGCGCGTTCAAATTCGACAAACATGGAATATCTCGAGAACAAATTAACTTATCGAGTTGTTTTTTTTTTAATCTGAGCTAACTTTTTCCGCTGATCATAATTTTGTTATTAAAAATTCTGAAAAATTGAAAATTCACCTCCAAATTTATTGATCATTTTTTATTTGTTTATTTTACCCTATTTTGTACTTAACTTTTGGGTGAAATGAGATTCAAATGTTATTTTTGTGTTGTTCTCCAACTACTCAACGGAGGAAAAAAAAATTCAATGCAAAATGTTTTGTTAGCAGAGAACGTGTCATTTCGTTTTTACAATAAATGAACGAATTGAGGCCATTACAACTACGAAACACACCACATGTTCTCAAAATTAAAGAATATATATTTTTTTTATTTAAATTATTATGCACAAGGTTCAGGGTACAAGCAAATAAAAACATATTAACGCAGGAAGAGGTTGAAATGATGGTATATTTTTTACCACGTCACGAAGCTTACAAACATTCAATAATTTTACAATAATTATACAATATTTATGGAGTTTTTACATTTATTTTATAGAACGATCCTTAATATTACATTTTAATTACAATTATTCTACGCTTTCTAGCCTGCTTCTCTTCGCCAAAACTTCATTTTCTTCGTCTTCGCTCTCATCGTTTCCTGCAAGCTCGCACTCTACTTTCGTATCAGTTAAATTATTATTATCCTCGTCATTTTCGAATTCGTCGATATTTCCGTTAATTTCAACAATATTCAACTCTATGTTTGTACATCGCTCCTCACCCTGGCAGTTCACACACAAATTTGAACAGCGCAAACCATGTTTCCTACACCCGCAAGCAGCTTTACAATCAGTTGTACATTTACAAGTTATAATTTTGATCAAGTCCTCAATTCGTTCATTTATTGTAAAAACGAAATGACACGTGCTCTGCTAACAAAACATTTTGCATTGAATTTTTTTCCCTCCGTTCAGTAGTTGGATTATAACACAAAAATAACATTTGAATCTGATTTCACCCAAAAGTTAAGTACAAAATAGGGTAAAATAAACAAATAAAAAATTATCAATAAATTTGGAGGTGAATTTTCAAATTTTCAGAATTTTTAATAACAAAATTATGATCAGCGGAAAAAGTTAGCCCAGATTAAAAAAAAAAAACAACTCGATAAGTTAATTTGTTCCCGAGATATTCCATGTTTGTCGAATTTGAACGCGCGGATTAACTTTTCACGCGAGCGCGCGCGAGCCCGAGACGGCTACCCCCACTCTGCCGCCAAACGCGACGTCACATTTGGCCTCTCATAAAATCGCTGAAATAAACAATAAATTTATATGGGATTTTTCCGCCGATTTTTCTCCAGTTAGCACAAGCCTTTCTCTGTACGCTGTCCAATTTTTAGCTCTCTATGTTGAAATGAGCAGCTGCAATAATTATTGAAAAACAAATTTTTTTATCTCCCTCTAATAAACTTTTTGCAATTTTTTTTTTTCTAAATTCGTAGAAAAATAAACGCTTTCAAAATATGTCAATTCCGACTCTGTGACTTAAAAATTCGCGATGGAATTCCATTTGTTTATGAGTAAAAATCGTACCCTATTTTTGGAGCCGTTTTTCACCCTTTTAATTATAAAAAATCGATTTGCCCCAAAGTGTACATGATAGTACGACTCTTTCGGATCAATTTCGTTTTGGTTTTATTGCACTGCGACACTCTCCCCGTGTAGAAAATCCTCGCAAAAACAGTCGGTTTTGTAATAACAAATGGCTTTTCTCAAAATCTATTTTTCCGATCAAGCCCAAATTTTGCACACTAATTTAGTGTACCGAGGGGCAAATATCCTGAGATTTTGGAGGCTGTATACGCATTTTTAAACTAATAATAGGCTATGATAGAAATTGCCATTTTAGCTGGTTTATATTTTTTTGCGGGCTTACTAATGAACCGATTTTAATTTGCGACCCGCCAAATTGTTCGTTTTTCTAATATCTACAAATAGGTACTGAAATTTTTTTTTCTCCGATTAATAGTTTCGACGCTATCTCCCAAAAACATGGTTTTGCCAACTTCGACCGCGTGGCAAAAAAAAGCCCCCCAAAATCTGTGGTTGGAAAGTGGTAGGCCTTCATCAGGGACATCAGCCCTATACGAATCCGTCGGTTAGAATCGTTCTGGCTCGGTGTCATGAAAAGGGCCTTTTTCATACCCGGTTCCTGGACTACCACAAAATATTCAATATCTACGAAAATAATTATTTTTTCGACCTGGGTCCAACGGCATTTCAATCTTAAAAGTATTTTAGATTTTTTTAAATGGTTTTCAAAAAATCGATTTTTTGAAGCGGTCACAGTGGTGTTGTTCGTTAACGAACTTTTTTTATTTTTTTATTTCGATCACTCTGAAGGCCGCGATCATTGCAGCGGTGTGAGAACTTTTTTTTTTGGAGATTCGGGAGACGACGCATAAGTCGCTGAAAATTGAATATTTTCATACAAAAAAATTACTGTATATACATAATTTATACACAAATATATCCTCGAAATTTCAAAACATTCGATGCAATACTTTTCTTTCAATAAATTCCCTAAAATCACCTTTTTTTTGGGCAGTCACACTAATGGTGCGCCTTAAGATAACGCAATTGATTCATTTTTCGAAGGAAAAGATTTGTTAGCAATGAGATAATCATTAGAAATTTTTTTTTCGAATTATTTGATCAGGTTTGAAAATTATTGAATGATTGTAAAACTTTTATTCAGTTTAATTAATTTCCCTTTTTCGATCATTTTCTCCGGTTGCGCGTCAATATTTGCACGTATTAATTAACTTATGAATAATTAAACTCGTGTATGTAGCAAAGAGATTTCGTCTAATAATTGATACGTCGACTGTATAGAGGAAATATGGAGAAGCCACATCTTACTTTGAGGCAGTGATGAGGTCGTAGGCATGAGAGCAAGAAAGAGAAAGTTATAGGAATAAGAAGGAGACAGGGAGAGTGTTGGAACGCTGGGAAAGCTTGTGCATGGCCCGAATATATCTAGGAATTTGGGGAATTCGAGAATGCAGAGAAGGAGTCTCTCAACCGCATTATCTCGATTTCACAAGCTATTGTGGTGCAGACGTTGTACTTATCGAATGTAATCCGTGACTGAGAGTTGCAGGCTCTTCTCTCCCTCGTCTCAGTGCTTTTGTACGTCAATATGTGCGTGTAGGAACAATTCTACATTGTTCATAAGCAATTGGAGGATATTAATTGCAAAATAAATTAAAAATCCTGAAAATGGATGAACTTAGTGAGAAAATCATCCAACGAATTGAGTTTCGACAGCAGAATATCTCGAAAGTTGATATTCCTGAACTGGGAAGACACGATTTAAGTCAGAAATATCAACAGAGAGTTGATCTAAAAAAAAAAAAAACCATTTTTTCTTTCGATAACTCGTGATCGTCACACTCACCGATGCTTGATCGTCATTCTGTCGATTTCCGGATACGGTACGATCGTCCTGGTCATAGATGTGGGTAGTTTCATGCGGGATGGAACTAGGTAAGATACATTGGTGGAGGAGGATAATATTTAGAAGATGGAGAAGGACAACTTTCCGACATTGGCACGTCGCCCCTGGAAGCTTATAGTGTAAAAGCTTGGAACAACTCGAAAGCCAACCGCGTTTCCTTTTGGTCTTTCTCTCTCTAGCTAAAATAAAGGGCTATATAGGTATATTGTAGTTGCTTGAAGAAGGCGACCAGGCTGAATAGGAGCGGGCAAGAGAGCGAGCGACAATTGAATCGACGAGAGTACGTGACCCGAATGTACTGGCTACTGCTGTCTGCTATTCGTTCTTAAATGTTTTTTTGTCCCTTGTTTTTTGTCTTTTTATTCTCTTCTTCTTCGTCTTTTTGGCCTTATCTTTTTCTTCCTTATTTCTCGTTGCTCGAGTGCTGGTGATGGTGGTGGTCATGCACGTCCGTCGCGGGCTTTCGCGTCTCAAGTTGGGGTAGTATTCCGCGCGTCAAGGCATCCCTTTCCTCCTCTTCTTCTCCCCAGCTCGATCTTCAGGTAGGTCGATCCATTTATCCCCTGTACCGGGTGCGTTACGTGCGGCCTGATCGTGTGCCTGCAGCACGGCATTTTGCCTCTATTCGATCTCACTAAATATATATATATATATATATATATATATATATATATATATATATATATAATGATATATATATTTGTATATTATGAACTCTACATGTATAGAAATACAGCGAAAAACTCGGCGCACTATAAGATTGTGCTGGTATAGGAGCACAGAAAGATCGCGGCTACCGATGGAGGGTTGACGTGGTCGAAGCTGCTCGTGCAGAACTGTGCACGCCGCCCGACTATATACACCTTCCATTCGACTCTATACCTTTATTTATATATCTTTATATATATATATATATACACTAAGCCTCAAAAGTTTCGGAGCACCTTTATTAGACGACTAATTTGTTTTTATTCTTTAAACAATGGAACCGCAATCCTTTTATGCTTAGTAGCAGGTTTAACTTCAACAGAGTTTGATATTAAAGAGTTTTATCAAAATATCACAGAATTGAAACAGAAAATTGGACAAATTTTTTTGGGAATTCAATTTATTATTTGTATCCATGTGGATATTTATTATTTATTAAAAATTGATTGATCATATCGCTTATAATACTATTGCTTTTTCAATTTCGGAAATTCAATTGAAATTAAATAAATTTTTCAGTTTTATGAAGAGATGCCAGCGATGAAAGGATATTCGTTAATTACTAGACGACTAATTTGTTTTTATTCTTTAAACAATGGAACCGCAATCCTTTTATGCTTAGTAGCAGGTTTAACTTCAACGGAGTTTGATATTAAAGAGTTTTATCAAAATATCACAGAATTGAGACAGGAAAAGAAATTGAGACAGGAAATTGGACGAATTTTTTTGGAAATTCAATTTATTATTTGTACCAATTAGGATATTTATTAATTATTAAAAATTGATTGATTATATCGCTTATAATACTATCGCTTTTTTAATTTCGAAAATTCAATTCAAACTAAATAAATTTTTCAGTTCAATGAAGAGATGCCAGCGATGAAAGGATATTCGTTAACGGGACAGACCTAGTTGGAACGTCAAAAAAAAGGCCTTTTTTCCGATTTTTTTTTGGTCAAACGATAAAATAATTCACAACAAAAGTTCTTCCGTTTAAAAGATACATATGTAATGTATATGTTGCAATTTTTTCAACGCAATACATATCGAAATAAGCTGGTGACCGTCAATTGCCGAGGACGCTGCAAAAAAAAACACGGTTTGCGGTGATCAAGCTCACGCTGCAACGGCTCATCTGAAACAAAAAAAACGGAGGGGATTTTTAGTTAATGATATAATGCTCCAGTTGAACGAAGGGTTTTGAAAAATTTCCATTTTTCACAAAATGGCGGCCGTTAAAAGTCAAAAGTGTTTTTTTGACCAAAATATCAGTTCCATTTTTTGCTATTAAAAATAAAAATAATTATCCAAAAAAAAAATCCTTCGTTCATATGGAGGACTACCATGTATAGAAGAAGTGATATAAATTTCAACCCGATCGGTAAAGCCGTTCTCGAGCTACAGTGATCACCGACTTCA
This sequence comes from Rhimphoctona megacephalus, assembly GCA_963989365.1. Classification (NCBI taxonomy): domain Eukaryota; kingdom Metazoa; phylum Arthropoda; class Insecta; order Hymenoptera; family Ichneumonidae; genus Rhimphoctona; species Rhimphoctona megacephalus. The sequence goes on along the minus strand of OZ022421.1, from coordinate 12,234,543 downwards.
AAAACATGGTTTCGAGAAAAACGCACTTGAAGTTCGCTACCTGCTTACCTATGGCTCAGACACGACGTGCTACAAAGTCTTGTATTTCGGCGAATAATGGTCCGATTTACATTTACCTGGGCGGAAAATGTTCGTAAGAGATTCTACTTTTTGAAAATGAAATAAAAAAAAAATCGATTTTTCGAAAATTCTAACTAGGTCTGTCCCGTTAATTACTAAAATGCCTTTATGGGTTTTAAACTTAATTCCCGCTGTTTTATATGAGATAGCGAAACTAGTATTATTTTCATAGAAGTAACACTAAAACTATACTGTGTTGAAGTATTGGACATAACCTACAATATTCAGTATTAGAGAGTGAATTCACTTATACACACTACTTTTTTTATAATATTGAAAATGTCAAGTTTTGAACCAACGAAACAGCATATGCGGGAAGATTTGCTTTTTTGTTTTAATTTAAGAAAAAATGCTGCTAAAAGTCATCGCTTGCTTCAAGAAGCTTATGGTAAACATGCTCTATCTGAGACAACGTGCTGAGATTAGTTTAGACGATTCAAAAGTGGCGATTTTGACCCTAAAGACAAAGAACGTCCAACACAGCCGAAAAAATTTGAAGATGAAGAATTAGAGGCCTTACTCAATGAAGATCGATGTCAGACCCTTAAAGAATTGTCTGATACATTAAACGTTACTGAAATTTCTGTTAGCAAACGTTTACATAATCTTGGACCGGTTTAAAAAGCGGGAAATTGATTAGCACACCAATTAAACGAGAGACAATTTGAAAAGCGCAAAACGATTTGTGAATTGCTGCTTGAACGATGCGAAAGAAAGTCATTTTTACATCGAATTGTGACTGGCGATGAAAAATGGGTTTATTATGAAAATCCCAAATGAAAAAAAGCTTGGTTACTGCCAGGTGAACCAGGTCCATCAACATCAAAACGTAATATTCATGCTCAAATAGTGATGCTGTGTGTTTGGTGAGATCAAGAAGGTATGGTGTACCACGAGTTGCTGAAACCGGTTGAAACGATCACAGCTGTTCGCTGTAAACAAAAATTAATGAAACTAAACCAGGAGTTGAAAAAAAAGCAGCCTGAGTACGCCAAACGTCAGAACAGACTAATTTTGCTCCATGACAATGCTCGGTCACGTGCAGCAGAAACCGTAAAAAAGTATATAAAGGATATGAACTGGGAAGTCTTACCTCATCCGTCGTATTCACCGGACATAACACCGTCTGATTATCATTTGTTTCGAGCGATTCAGAATGGTTTGTCATGACAGCATTTCAAGTATTTTGAAGATATGAAAAAATGGATCGATGAATGGATCGCCTCAAAAAGCAACGATTTCTATTGACGTGGAATCCATTTGTTGCGTGAAAGATGGGAAAAGGTCGTAGCTTCTGAAGGACAATACTTCGAATAAAATAGAATATACCGTAAACTATAAATATATATTTTTTTAAATTGAAAAATAGTGGGAATTAAGTTTAAAACTCAATGCAAGATTTGTTCAAAGGAATTATTTTTCTTTTTTCGAATGTGAGCTTCGAAACTTTTGAACGGTAGTGTATATATGTATACAGATTTACAGAATGCACAAAAGCCTGGACGACACGCGGGTAGGCCGCGTGCTAAAGCTTCTCTATGAACCCAGGTTTCGGCCTTCCTTGCAGTTTTATCATTCCGCTCCTTATATTCTCGAGATTCCGAGTACAGATTGGCCGTGGTAGACTTTAATCCCTTATCCCGCGGTATGGTGATTAATCGGATTCGCGATTAAACGTCGGGGCGGCGCGAGAGCCCCACCCACCAGAGGAAGGATCGTACACTCGCACGATGGGCAAATCACGCGAACCCTTCTCTTTTCTCGTTGGACAAAAACCTCCCTACCTGCTTCGTCGCGGTTAATAAAGTCTTGAATCTTACTCGACTGATTTTACGTATATAACCGCATGTACATGTATATCGCGCTTGTAGGTAGCCGTCGAGGGACCGTTTTGTATATAAACTCCTTTTTAAACCTATATATACATATAAAAATACACTACCATTCAAAAGTTTGTGGGAATTTTTTTTTTTTAATTTATAGATCATTATTTTCATTAATTAGCAAGTCATTTTAACGCTACTGTATTCCTACTATATTTTTTCGTACGACGTCGTTCCTACATCGAGACAAATTGACCCGGGCCACTTTGGGCGCTCGTATAACTCTTAGTAGAATCTAAATTTTTGGAGACATCAGTCAATCATCCAATTACCATTACATCAGTCAATAATTGAATAGCACAAAGTTCAATATCGCAAAACGATTAGTTTCACAGCGATTGAAGTTTGAATAAAAAGTGTAATTTACTTTTCGCGAAAATGCACACATAAAAGTAATTATACTATAATTAATATTATATTAATAATAATTGAAGGGATACATGTTTTCAAATCAAGTTGAAAATATTGATTTTTTTCGATAAATAAATTATAAGGTTGAATAATTCATATAATTTATTTTTTATACAAATAGCAAATGGTCCACTCAATGAGACGGGGCTTACAGTACTTTTTGAGCGATGTGTCAAATGTAAAAATTCATATGTACACTGTGTTAGACTCGCGAATACGTATTTCGCAACGGCATGGTACACACGAGATCGTGTATTGGTAAACGCATAACTGGCTCTGCATGGCTTCTCGACGATGGAGTTTTTAGCGTAAAATTTTCAACTCTTTAGAACGGTGCATGAAATCCCTCTTTTTTATTCCGCCCCCCTCCCTCCCTTCTCTTTCTCGATGTTTCTGTCATGTACAATGGAACGAAACTGCGTGCGTGCATGCATTCATGCGCACTTAGCACGTTGTATATGCGAGAATATAAAGAGCTATGAGCTACTGAATGTTGGGCTAAAATAAAAAAGCATTCCGAACCAGCTTCGTGTAGATATAGAAAAACAAAACAAAAAAATCCGTCGAAAGGCACCGCTGAGGCGCGCGCGATACGCGTGACGTGTGGACGAATCCAGAACAATGCACGTCACGATATCTCGTCACTCCGTTGCAGTCTCTTATAACAAGCATCGTCGCACCGCTATCTCCCAGTTCTTTTACTTTTTCCTCACCCCTCCACGCCTCCCGTCATCCCTTTTCGTGGACTCTTTCTCTGCCGCATATACCCTCTCGCGCGATCTGTCAAATTCGCCCTTTTTCGCATGAACACTCGGACACACGATGCCCGTCTGTCTACCCTCGACTAAGACCCGCATTGTTGAAACGAAAAATGAGAGAACGTCGAAAAAACAAAGGATTCAAGAGAAAAAAGTACGTGACTCACTGAGTTTTTGACTTTTTTCTGGTTTTCGCTTCCTTTTTTTTTTGCTTTTAAACCCTATTCGGTTTTGGCGATTCCACTTCTAATGAGACAGCGCTGTGACATTGTGCATCGAGCCTACGACGAGGAACCATTATTCTCCCATCCACATAGTATCCTTTTACAAATTATTGTGCAGAAAAATCTTCCTGCCCCCTTTTTCATTCTATTAGACTCTGTATATCCTTTATGGAAATTCTACTCTCCTGGATTGTGCGGTTAACTCGAGACATCCTTAAGAATTGTACTTGTTGAGCATAGAATACCAAATGGAGTGGGCGATAGGGAAGATGATAAGGTATTGCTTCGTGGTCGATGGTTAGACTCCACCTTCAACTATTCAATAGCATACATCTACTGGATATCATGAACAACTGTAACAGCCCTACGGAGTTTTCTTGTTGCGAATCAACCGTGCGTACAGTCTCATTCAATCATACTTATAAACTTTGGAACTTAGTTTTGAAGCTTTCACGGCCATTATTGTTACAATAGTGTATGGCTTCCGGATGGATGTCGTGTAGAGTTTCAGCGTATTGCCGACATTTCTCAAACGTTACAGTTTGCATCATCAGGGCTGAGAGCTCAGTTACTGAAGCTCCCTGGTCTCAGGTAGTCTTTATATACGCATATCGTTCCGGATGATTGCACCAGCCGATCAGAGTTTTTGATTGATCAGCTGGTCAGTTAAATAAGATACCATGCTCATGCGGAAAAGTGTACAAAGGAGAAACCGGGAGGAAGATTAGTAGGCGGATCAAGGAACACCCACCGTGTGTCAGATATGGCCATATTCTTCAGTTCGCACTAGCCGAACACAAGATGGAAACAGGACACTCCATCCTTTTCGACAAAGCTCAAATGCTGGCCAACTCACTGAATTATTTCTCTAATAAACATAGAGAAGATCTAGAAATCCGAAAATACTCGAACAACCTTAACAGAGACGGAGGTTAACAGCTCCACCCAATCTGGCACACCGTCATCCCGGCTTTTTTTTAATTGACCAGCTGATCAATCAAAAACTCTGATTAGGTGGTGCAGTCATCCGGAACGATGATCATGCGTATATAAGGACTACCTGAGACCAGGAAGCTTCAGTATCGGAGCTCTCAGCCCTGATGATGCAAACTGTAACGTTTGCGAAACGTCGGCAATACGTTGAAACTCTACACGGCATACATCCGGAAGTCATAAACTATTAAAACTTTGGAATCGCTCGTTCACGAGTAATTACATTAACGTTTATTTCGCAGTTGTCCAATTTTGCAATTGTTAATTTTATTTATGTTAAACTAAATTATATTAAAATGATTATTTTTAATAAATTTAATATAATAATATAAGTTTTTAATATTATAATAAGCTTTATTTATATTAAAACGATTTTGTTCAATCAATTATTCGTAATAATTGAAAAAATTATCATTTAAATAGTTGAATTAATAAACCTGTGGGATGAATCATTTTTAATTATTAATTCAATTTTGATAAACTTATTTCTCTAAATATTTCTTTAAATATTTTATGCAAAAATTAACTACCTTTTGAATTTGACTGTACCCTGCTGCTTCTACTCAATACACGAGAACAACACTCTCTCGTACGAGCTTGAACCAACCTCCTCATCAATACGACGTGTTCTCATCGTCATTGGATTCCCTCCGGATCAAGTTCATACACATTACAAGAAATGCATGTAGATATGTATATCGTATGCTCTAAAGAGCATTATTCGCATTAGAATACGTACCATTTTCAAGAGGAATGTCTAGAGGGTACAAATTTACGTCATTTTTGAAATTCATATTACATTTCGAGAGCTCTTGCATTGGAAGACTACTTTGCCATTAATTTCCATTGGAAAATGAAATAATATATCATTTTCAATAATTAGCAACAATTACGTCATAATTTTTAGCTAATTTTCAGGATACTAATTTATAATGTTTTCAAGAGTCTCATTACATTTCGAAAATTGTTGTATGTTGTGTAAAACATTTTCTTCGTTTAATGCTCATTAATTTACAACTGTTGACCTATTTTTAGACTACGAATTTCTTACAATTACAAAACTCATCTCGGTTATCGATAATCGTTACTGCAAACTACGATTAATTAATTTATATCAGACAAATATGTTGGTATTGAATTGTTGGCACTTGCTGCTCTAATTAAGACTATCATTCCAACCGAACCCAACAATGTTTATCGGATTTCAAAGAGAATAAACGGCGACCAATATCGCCAGCTATACATAGTTGGCTATTTTATCGATTGATTTTTTGTTCGTTGGCGTTCAGCTGTGCTCATTATCATTCAAAAAAAGATTCTTTTTATTGTTAACCGCTATAAAAGTGCGATGGTCGACATTGGAAACCCTCACGGGCGTTGTCCGTTCGCAAGAAGTTTTTTTCCTCAAAGATTATTGCGTTTGTTGACTGACCGTTTTCTGGAAAATAATCATAGAAGCTTTCCATCTGGAATATCGAAGTATTTTATGTTTCGATGTTTCGTAAATATATTTTTATTTATCGTAAATTTCATACATTTTTATGTTTTGATATATTTTTTGATTATTTTATGTTTCGATGTTTCGTAAATATATTTTTATTTATCGTAAATTTCATACATTTTTATGTTTTGATATATTTTTTGATTATTTTATGTTTCGATGTTTCGTAAATGTATTTTTATTTATCGTAAATTTCATACATTTTTATGTTTTGATATATATTTTTTTTGCCCTATCTGTCTGTAACGTTTTGCCGCTATTATTGGAAATGAATATTTGAATGAGCTCGGAGAGGAGTGAATTTTCTGTGAATTTCAGTCGAACAAAGTTTTTGCATGAAAGTGTTATGAAAAACATTTAAAATGATGTTATAAAAAATGCACGTTTTAATTGAATTGTTAAAAGTTGTCCTTGGTTGGACAACTCACAAGCCCATTCTACTTTTTTAGATGCATATCGTCGACTATTGCTAGCCTCGCCGTTAATATAGTAGGCCAAGAGTCAACGTCGGCCATCAAGAGCGAGTCAAGACAAGTGCAGTCAGTTGTAAAACCCTCCAATTAGTCGGAGCTTCTATAAACGAGAATGCAAGTGGACCGTGTGACTCTATTTTTTCTTTTTTTTTACTCTTTCTCTTTCTTTCTCCCTCAGCGCGATTAGCAAGTGCGGAATTAAAAGAGTTGGTAAGAAAATGTATATACGTCATGCCTTTACATTTCCACGTACCTTTATGTACTATAATTGTAGGAAATACCAAATTAAGACAATTTTTCTTTTTCCATTTACGTAACATTTAACTTTCAAAAATAAAACTAATATTTTTTTCCACCCCAGGCTCGGGAAATGGATTAAACTTTTTTGTGGTTTCAGTCACAGCTCAAAACTGCTCAGAATAAATGTGACTATTTAGAAAATAAAGAATCAGACGAATAAAACGAAAAGAATTTCGACAAAATTCAACTTTTAACCCTTTGATTCATGCCAATTTCTTCATTGCCAAAATAGTCAATTTTTTTTACTGGATAATTAAAACTTTTGTTCCATAGCATCCACTAGTGATGCAAATTTTGCGGAATTTCATTAGTGAATTAGTCCACAAGCTTCGAACCATAAATGAATAAACAAAATAAGGACTTTTTAGCAAATTGTTTAGTACGTTATTATACAGGAGGTAAAATCGCGTATGGCCACAATTTATTGACGATATTGTTACACCGATACGACCAACCTATGAACTATTCAGTGTTGTTATGAATTTATGACATTTTGGTCTATAACTATGGATTATGGTGGCTGTTGAAGTAAACAAGGAGAGTATATCGTTCGAGTTGAATGCAACATTATTGTATACACACTGGAGGTACTCTTACATGATGTGGACGGTAATAGGCGTGTAGGTACTGTACGCATATCGTACGCACGAGAGAGGAAGAATTCGAGAATACATCGCAGTGGAGTTCAGTCTCTTGGTGGTGGTTGTTTAAGGGGACCGTATGGTCTAGAGCACGAAAATTTCACCTATTTTCACGATTTTTTTTTTGCCTTAAAAAATTTAAAAATCGATGTTTTAACTTTTCGGGTTTATTACTACCTTTATTAAGTATACAAAAAAATTTTTTTTTAATTTTAAAAACAGTGTTTATTATCATATAATTGGCATTGAAGACGACCCTCTCGAAAAATCCGACCCGGACGGTGAAGATCGATCCGAGACTTCTACTCATCTGAAACACAAAATTCAAGAAGATTCTTAATCAGAAAGAGTGCAGTTATGGTCGGGACTAGAACAAATCGAAAAAATTAAAAATTGACAAAATGGCGCGCTTTTGAAAAAAAATTCGTAAAATCGGGTTTTTTTTCACTAGTTTTTTAGTATAAACAATAAGAAATTATTTAAATAAAATTATGATTGTAGTTCCGACGATAGCCATACATGTTGTGAACAACATATCCAAATTTCAAGTGATTCGGTTGAATAGTTTTTTTGTTTTCACCTGCGCAGTGCCGAAAAAAGTCGTTTCGAGATAAATGAGTTTAAAGTTTGAGGTACAGATATTTTCAAAAATTGAGCAAATTTTGAATACTTACAGTTAATCCGCGATTCCGGCACCATATAGGATTCCTTCGGAACGTTCATAATTCAAGATTTCCTCACTCCTTTCATTTCTTCGAGCTGTCCGAGCCTCTTTGGAGTTGTCCGTGCTCCTACGGTTGGCGCTCGATACTCGCAGCTCGTCTCGGTTTTGCGCTAGTTGCTCCGCTTGTGGCCCGATTGTTATGCCCATGGTCTCCATTATTTTCAATAGGGATGCAAATCCTTCATTGAATATGCAAGCGGAAATGTGAGTGGCAATATCAATGATTTTTTTTCCGGCAAACAGATGTTTCGGCGCAAGGTGCCACACGCAAGCATTGAAACTTTCGTTATTGTTCTGCGTATTACTGCCAATACACCTTTCCAATAAAGTCTCTGCTGTCAATTCTTCATAAATTGGTTTTAATATCTCTTGTGCTTCATCGCACAGAGCAGGTGGGTGCTCGTAGGTGTCTAAAGTACCTGCAGCCTCACTTTGACGCCACTTGCACCACGATTCGGAACCTGGAGGACAGTACGAGTGTTGCGGATTTTCATCTGTTGAAATTTTGTGATAATATGCTGCCCATATTTCACTTCTCATCCCTTCAGTCGAATCTGAATTACGTCTAATTGCTAGACCGTAATAAGTTGACAGCTCTTGCAATAATTTATTCGTCAATTGTTGACGCTTCGGTGTTTTATTTATCGATTTCCGCTGTGTCTTTTTTCCCTCTTCTTTTTCTGTCAATTTCTTTGTTGCTTTCTTTATTTGTGCATGTTTTTTTTTCGCATCAACAGCACGTTTGTACAAACGTTTTTTAACATGCAAAACACATTCTTTTTTGCAAACTAAAAAATCATCCCCGTAAGGCTTTGTGTCCAATAAGGCTTTGAACGTTTTCGTGTCGCGGACCGCTCTCTACCTGCGTTATGGGCTGTAGAAGCTGTAATATTGAGAATTTCCGCATGAAAATTTCACAGTATATTCTTGAGATACTATACTTTCGACATATCGAAAAAAAAAAAATCGATTTTTTCAAATTTCTAGACCATACGGTCCCCTTAATTTAGGTGCTCTCGTCGGTTGTTAGGACCTGCCTGCCACAAATATACTGGGTGTGCCATTACATATGCTCAACATCATAAACTCAAAGCTTAAAGAAAAAGTTAAAGAAAAGTTTAACGCTGGGTTTTTCATTAAAAAGTCCCGGATCAATTTATTTCAGACTTTTTCACACATGCGAAAAGAACAAAAAAAAAATACAATTTCAGAACAAAAAAAATTACAATTTATTAATAATTTGTCCATGGTATTAGTGGAATATTGATTTTAAGAATATTTTTAAGATTACTGCAGTTTTTTCGGTTTCTTCGAAACACCTATGACCAAATTTTTGTTTCAACGATTTTTTTTTGGCTGTGAAAGTACGTGTAAAAGATTCTGAAGTTTTTTGTCGAAAAGTCTAACGCTGGTTATTGAGCAAAAAGACTTCTGTCGATTTATTGAAAATCTTTCACACATACGAAGAAAAATATGAAAAAATACGATTTCATACAGCAAAAAAGAATTGAAGGACCATTTGTTGGGTTATATTTTATTTCGACAATTTATTAATAACTTCTCGGTGTTGTTATCAGTGGAGGACTAATTTTAAGAATATTACGAAGACTACTGTAATTTTTTTTACTTTTTCGAACCATACCCAGTGCCAAATTTTTGATTTAATGAACTTTTGGCTGTAAAAGTATCCGTAAAAGTTTCTAAAGTGAAATAACAAATTTGGGACAAGTCACCCTGTACGTGAAAGCATAACTCTAGTAAAATGCAACTAGAGCAATGCTGGTATACATGTATGCACATGAAACGTATGTTCACATATATTTATGTGCATATATCTTGCAGAAAGGGTGCGCGCGAGTATTGAACTTGGTGGGACAAGGAGAGCTGAAGTAGGGTAGAGAAGGGAGAGGTAGATCGAGAGGCAGCCAGCACTACTGCCTACTTCTCGTAATTAAATGCCAGCACAGGCAATTTGGAAGCGGTATCGTGTCCATTCGACCAAGCTTGCTTTAAACGCACGCGTTGCCTCTTGCAAACTCAAAACATTTCTCAAATTTTAAGACACACTAAACAGTGTAAAAAACAATTATTCAGTCAACGCGTCTTTCGCAATTGCTAGACGCTTGTATAAAATTTTTAAATCTTACTAATCAGCGATTTTGATTCATCCAATTTGATAAATTTAGAAGAAATTTAGAACTTAGTCATTAATAAAATAATTACAAAATTATTTCATGAACAAATTTAATTCATATAAATAATCGAATAATTTTTCAATTTAGGCCAAAAAATGCTCCATTTTTGTTTTTTTTTTTTTTTTTTTTCAAATTAAGTGCTTTTTTGATTGAAATATTTAATATTAATGCTGTGTAAATAAGTGTTTAAATACAGGGAAGAGCTTCTCTGTCATAATATAAATAATAAATAAAAATGATTCATTGAATAGCGATCTTTTGGAAAATTTGATCGATAATACGTTTATGCAAAACGGAGAGAGGTTTCTGTTGGAGCTGCTGTTGGGAGTAAGGGTTGTATGACGTTGAGCTTTTAGCTTACGCATCAATACCTGAGAGCAATGCGGTACGATGATATATATAGAGAGGCTAGAGCGAACGTTTCATCGTGAATTGGACACGCACGATGTCCCATTCGTTTTAATGCATGGTACGAGAGCGTCAGAGATGCTGAAGCCTAAATTTATACAGTATAATATGGCGTGGAATGAGGGAAGGGTCTATAATCATGTGTGTGTCTTTAGAGTTTTTATGAAGACTGTTACGTTCGTATTACGGTTGCGATATATGTAATACGATGTATGCTACACGTGCGACCTCTTGAAAGTGTTTCCCCGACTTGTCTCGAGAAGCTGAGGTGAGGGTTTTTATTTGTTGACTCCCCAGAGAGAGTGTGGGAAGTCTGTTGAGGGAGGGTGACGAGCGCGAAGAGTATGAGAGTGAGGGTGATACAAAGGTGGAGAAAGCGAGAGAGAGAGAGAGAGAGAGAGAGAGAGAGAATGAGAGAAAAAGAGGGTGACGCGTTGTGCCCAAACGGAAAGAGTAGTCGAGAGTTACGTTGAAAGTTGTAGTGTCGCAAACACACTTGTACAGATTCGCGTTAACCTCCAACTCTCGAACACACAAACACATAGATTTTGAGGTAAAATGAAGAATCAAGCGGCAATGGGGACCGTGACGACAATCTCCACTCTCCCCCTTTTCAACTCCCCCTTCCATAATACAGTGCTATGGACGATTTACAGAAAAGCTTATGGTTGTGCTCTTTCATACGAATGTGTGAGTCTATATCGTTGAGGGAGGAAGCCGCGGGTAACCGCACATTATGTGATTTCTACAGGGAGCGAGCTAACTTTGCGATTGAATTGTCAAGCGACAATGGCAATCTGCCAGCTTTTCCACGCTTTTCTCCTACCTATATAATATATAGATCTGTACATATATCTTCGATCGACTTTTCGTTTGTATATTTCCTCAAACATTTTCGTATTTGAGCACACACAGTCACACATACTAACGCACACGAATATTTCTTTTCCTGATATTCCACAAAGTTGTCCTTGCTCACATATATTCGTAAAGCTACGCGTTTCCAACCGTCGATCTTTCTCTGTGGTCGATCAATATATCGATGCACTTAACAATTTAACAATGACCATCGACGATGTTGCCAGAACAAATAGATTGTAGTTTAATTTCAATCCACTTGTAGAATAATGTATTAGAAACGATTGATCAGAGAAGTTTCGCGAAATATTCTTGTCGAAATATCGTACAGGGAATCAAAGGATAAAAGCTTGAATCAAAGGTTGTGATCAATGAATTTCGAGAGAAAGTGTTCAGTAATTTATATTTGATTTTCTAGCAAGAAAATTGCCCTGTCCCTGCACAGAACTTTTGAGGGTCTTTTTTAGATTTTATAATTTTAAGAGGATCATATAGGTAATCGATAGAATTATCCCTAAAAAATCCAACATTTCTGATCTCACGAGAGGTTTTTCTGCTCTGGTCTTGATGATTACATACAGCGATCCTCCTCTTATTGCGGTGCCAGCGGCAGTTTCGAGAGGTTGGAATTACCCGCGGAACGCGAAACGGCCAAGTACGTTAAAGGATGGAATGGAAGTTGTGCCAACTTATCGGTGAAACGTGTATAATCGTACTGGTTCGCTCTCGACGTACGCTTCGGGAAGAAATCGATATATACAGGCCGTCGGCTCGATCGTTATTCGCGCGTATACGCTCCGCGCGTATTTATTGGTGCTGGTGCTGCTGGTTTTTCGCAACAATTGCGACTATACCATTGCTTCGAGCATGACTTTACGTATATATACGCGGCGCACACGCGAGCTCGAGACCAGGCGTACACATTAGAATTTCTAATGGTTCTTTGCCGCGTGCACTCGTTATTCTCCTCGCGAGCAATACACCCACAACTTTTCCGCACGTGTACACACGTGTACGTACGCGACTCTCATGCAACTACAGTTGCATCCATCAGCGCGAGGGAATCGAGAGGATCATAAATTAAAAAGCCTGCAAATTAAATTTGCACATCGCCCTCATATTCTTTAGTATCGTTCCCGAAGTTCTAATATCTATTCCCGAACACAACGTCGATCAATTTTAACTTCCTCATTGATGAGGTAACGTCGATCTAACGTCTTCCGATAAAAATTAGGCTACGTTCTGGCTTTAAACGATGTATCTCGATAAAACGTTCCGCTGGTTAGTCATTTTTTTTTATTTCCTATTTTTTAATATTTTTTAAGTTTATTGGAAGTACGTCGACTTCGTGTATGGGCGCATTTTCGATCGCACCATTTCGAATAGTTGGGAACAACAATATCTACTCCTCGACCTCCTTTCGTCCTTCATTAAACGCGAAGACTCTTCATTTGCGCTGATTCCGACCTTGGAATGCTGATAGTGTGTGCGTCTGTGTCTATCTACGAAAATGTCATGGGCTCGTTTTCAGTTTGCGATTATTTACTTTGAATATTTATTTCAATACGCAAGTCGAAATATTTATGGGACTGTAAAACTCTATCGACTTGATTGATTCCTGGCAAATTCATCGTCAATCATTCCGTTGGTACCAAATATTATAACTTAATAATTAATCGCTCCTCATTATTAGTAACTACCTCGTTATTACTATTATTTCGTTATTTGTACGTTATTAGTAGCTCGTTATAAGTTGACGATAGTCGAACTACCGGCAACGCAATTAACAGAAATTGAAATTATCACGCGAATGAATCTTATGATTCAGTCAAGCTTAAACTTATACCTATTTGCGTATGTGCTTTTATTCTGAAATGCGGAGTATAGAAAGCATGGTGAAGTAAATTTCACACTGGAAATTACCGCGATACGCTAGAACGTGCAGAGGACAAGTGAAAAAACTTTATTTGTTACTGTATAATTAGTAACAAATAAAGTTTTTCTATCGATTTAAAAAAATTATATAATATATAATTATATAATAAAAGATAATAAAAATTCTATCGATTTTATTCATTCTTGGCAAATTCATCGTCAATCATTCCGTTGGTACCAGGTATCACAACTCAATAATTAATCGCTCGTTATTAGTAACTACTTCATTATTACTATTATTATATTATTAGTACGTTATTAGTAGCTCGTTATAAGTTGACGGTAGTCGAACTGCCAGCAACGCAATTAACAGAAATTGAAACTTCACGCGAATGAATCTTATGATTCAGTCAAGCTTAAACTTACCTATTTGCGTATGTACTTTTATTCTAAAATGGGGAGCACAGAAAGAATCGTGAAGTAAATTTCACGCTGGAAATTACCGCGATACGCTCGAACGTGCAGAGGACAAGTGTAAAAACTTTATTTGTTATTAATTAGTAACAAATAATTAAAATAACTAAAGAAATAAGCTTCGTAATTATGAAACTTATTTCTTTAGTTTGCAGCATGCAGAAATTCCAATGCAATATGTCATATTTATAGTTTTCACAGAAATAACTGTACGAGAATTTTTACCGTGAAACATTAAAATTTATGTGCGACGCTTCGTAAAAAATTCTATATTCGTATTGAAATTTTCATGGAAAATATGACATGCTTGCCTCGCGTTTTTTTATTAATACGAAATAATTCAATGGACGATGAAATTTTTCTTATACAATTTTTTTAAGAGTTTATACTCAAAATTTTCTACTGGACACCAAAATATGACCGTTTCTGGAAAATTTCTTCACTGAACATTAAGGGGACCGTATGGTCTAGAGCACGAAAATTTCACCTATTTTCACGATTTTTTTTTTGCCATAAAAAATTTAAAAATCGATGTTTTAACTTTTCGGGTTTATTACTACCTTTATTAAGTATACAAAAAATTTTTTTTTTAATTTTAAAAACAGTGTTATTATCATATAATTGGCATTGAAGACGACCCTCTCGAAAAATCCGACCCGGACGGTGAAGATCGATCCGAGACTTCTACTCATCTGAAACACAAAATTCAAGAAGATTCTTAATCAGAAAGAGTGCAGTTATGGTCGGGACTAGAACAAATCGAAAAAATTAAAAATTGACAAAATGGCGCGCTTTTGAAAAAAAATTCGTAAAATCGGGTTTTTTTTTCACTAGTTTTTTAGTATAAACAATAAGAAATTATTTAAATAAAATTATGATTGTAGTTCCGACGATAGCCATACATGTTGTGAACAACATATCCAAATTTCAAGTGATTCGGTTGAATAGTTTTTTTGTTTTCACCTGCGCAGTGCCGAAAAAAGTCGTTTCGAGATAAATGAGTTTAAAGTTTGAGGTACAGATATTTTCAAAAATTGAGCAAATTTTGAATACTTACAGTTAATCCGCGATTCCGGCACCATATAGGATTCCTTCGGAACGTTCATAATTCAAGATTTCCTCACTCCTTTCATTTCTTCGAGCTGTCCGAGCCTCTTTGGAGTTGTCCGTGCTCCTACGGTTGGCGCTCGATACTCGCAGCTCGTCTCGGTTTTGCGCTAGTTGCTCCGCTTGTGGCCCGATTGTTATGCCCATGGTCTCCATTATTTTCAATAGGGATGCAAATCCTTCATTGAATATGCAAGCGGAAATGTGAGTGGCAATATCAATGATTTTTTTTCCGGCAAACAGATGTTTCGGCGCAAGGTGCCACACGCAAGCATTGAAACTTTCGTTATTGTTCTGCGTATTACTGCCAATACACCTTTCCAATAAAGTCTCTGCTGTCAATTCTTCATAAATTGGTTTTAATATCTCTTGTGCTTCATCGCACAGAGCAGGTGGGTGCTCGTAGGTGTCTAAAGTACCTGCAGCCTCACTTTGACGCCACTTGCACCACGATTCGGAACCTGGAGGACAGTACGAGTGTTGCGGATTTTCATCTGTTGAAATTTTGTGATAATATGCTGCCCATATTTCACTTCTCATCCCTTCAGTCGAATCTGAATTACGTCTAATTGCTAGACCGTAATAAGTTGACAGCTCTTGCAATAATTTATTCGTCAATTGTTGACGCTTCGGTGTTTTATTTATCGATTTCCGCTGTGTCTTTTTTCCCTCTTCTTTTTCTGTCAATTTCTTTGTTGCTTTCTTTATTTGTGCATGTTTTTTTTTCGCATCAACAGCACGTTTGTACAAACGTTTTTTAACATGCAAAACACATTCTTTTTTGCAAACTAAAAAATCATCTCCGTAAGGCTTTGTGTCCAATAAGGCTTTGAACGTTTTCGTGTCGCGGACCGCTCTCTACCTGCGTTATGGGCTGTAGAAGCTGTAATATTGAGAATTTCCGCATGAAAATTTCACAGTATATTCTTGAGATACTATACTTTCGACATATCGAAAAAAAAAAAAATCGATTTTTTCAAATTTCTAGACCATACGGTCCCCTTAAATTTTGTTTTATTTTCATAAAAAAAAAAAATGGATTTCGTATTGACTCTTCGTTCTTATGATTTTTACGATAATCTTTCAAGTAAAATCCCTCAAGAGTATCATTAAGGAAGGTAGATACAAAAACAAATTACAGATCGAATGTACAAGGAGAAAATAAGGTGTTATAAACAACTGAATAAAAAAATTTAGAGAATTGGCTAGGTGAGGGTGACTTTTCGAGCTTTCCGACAAGGACTCTAGTTTTCTTGGCGGGCGACGAAGGCCACCTTTTCTCCTTTCCCTCTGTCTCTTTCCTTTCTAAACCGTTCAGCACTTGAAGTATACTTTGCGAAATATCGAGTGGGCTTTTATTTCGGGTCAAGTTGCATCAGCGCGCAGTATTTCCGATATATAGGGTACGCGTGTGTATTGCGAGGGTTGAATGTGTAGTAGAATGGTGGCAGAAGGTTGGGGTTGGTTGTTCGCGCCCCCGAACGAACGGGAGACGTGTTGGGGGGACGTTAATATTTTACTTTGGCCTCTTTTCCTGGTTCCTCGGTGTCGCTCTTCGGGCGGTGGTGCCACCACTCCCGAGGGAACTAATGCGGGAAGAGAGTGAAAGCTTGCTCTCTCCAATCGCGTATGCAAGTCTGTGTATATTTCCACCTGTACACGAGACTGTGTGTGGGAGTCTGAGAGAAAGAGATGAAGAGTGAGAGGAAAAGGGGGAGGAGGAGGAGGAGGAGGAGGTGAAGAGAATACGAGAGATGAGGATCTACAAGGCGTGCAGATCTGGATCTATAGCTAAGTCTACCAACAGGAATATAGCGGGGGTCACGGGCGTGCAGCTTCCTGGTTCTTCGCTCGAATGCATTACGATTTAAAGAGAGTCAGATAGAGAAAGAGCAAGTGGAATAGAAAAGAAGAGAGGGCAAATGAGAGTAAGAGAGAGAAAACCGATTGTTTCGGCGGCGTGAGCCAAGTGTAAACGAGCTGTTTCCGCCAGGCTCGAGCCATTGCCCTCCGCCCTATCGTCCTTCTTCGAAAGAGGCAGTGCTCCTCAAACATTTACGGACGTTCTTGAACTACTCTACGTAGTTGCCTGTTTCTTCCATTCCATTCCCTTCCTTCTCGCATATGTAGGTATTAGTGCTATCCAACACTGACAAATCGCTCTACGTTTCGTTCTCCCTCATTTCGATCGATTCACGTCCGAGCTCTTATATTCTTTCCTCTTTTCCCCATAGTATACACGTTTATATATATATATATATATATATGTATATAAACTCACACCTCCCCACACACATTTCAGACACTTATACATCGGATACGAGACATAAGTTTTCGCTTCTCGGCCAACGTCACTCCAGTCTTCTCTATGTTACATATGCAAAATGCCATATACAGCCGTTGCCAAAAGTGGTAAAGCATCTGGTTAGTTTTGCTAATAAAATTACGTCTTAGAAACCCTCCTTTTAGTTACTTTTGAGCCCTATGGAAAATCTGCTGTTGTCGAAGCTCGTTAATCAATGCTCAACCAGCCAAATCGAATTGTTGGACTTATGCTGCAAAGGGATGATCTGTAAAACTTTAATAAAGCAATTCTAATGGTTTAATTCGAACACGTATATGTGCAACGCTTTTGTGGATCAAGAATATTCGATTGAGGTCGATTAAAATATTTATGGTTAATCATTATAATTATTTAAATGTAGTTTAGCCTGTTCCGTTCTAGACACGCGAGACACTGATTCACAGTGGATAAAGTATATATCAGTTCAACTCCTAATATGCAGCACATTGCGACTCTGCATAGTTGGTCACAGTGATCGTTTCCAAAAGACTCAGCCTCGCTGGCATGGTTCTTTCTATATTTGTTTTTCGTTAAGCGAAATTGCTCATCCTTGAGCACGAGGGCATTCTTGAAGAGCTTGGCAAACTGTGCTAACCATCGACTGGCATAAACGTGTGGGTTAGGTATTGTCAAGCTGCCATGAACCATGTACATCATATACTACGTGGATACATGCATAATTCCTCGCTATACCTGTTATATCAGATGGTATGTTTTTTTTTTCACTTCCTCCAGTCTCTCACAACATTTACGTGCTCTAAATTAGATGGTAAATTCCACCTACGCGATCACGTACGATTCATTCTTTTAATACTATACCGGTGTGCAATAAAGGAGTTCGATTGATTTTTGATACGTGTACTTATTCCGAGCAACCTGGAGTTCCCGCAATTTCTACTAATTGGTATTTATACCCTTAACTTCAATTTATCGCCTTCTCTATCTTGGATTTCACAAAAAATTTCATCTTAGTACTGCATTTAATTAAACCTTTTGATTAATATCATATTTTCAATGTTCTGCGAAAAATCCTGGCTCGATTTTTTATCGAAGTAATTTTTTTTACCACTTCAGTTGGGATAGAACGTTAAAAAAATCCACTTTCCGGTAGTCAATACCTGAAATTTTTGGATAAAAGAATTCCTGGCTGAATCAATGAAGCGAAAGCAGACTTATCACTATTCCAGGAGCCTCACGATCTTTTTTTTATCATGCCTATGCATCCATGTATATAAATGTATCCAGCTCTTACCGAGGCTTTCTCGTAAAGTGAAGTACCCCTTGGATAAAGCAGAGATCGCATTGGTGCATATACTTTGATTGTCGACACAAAAACCTCTATATCACAGAAGATATGTATTTGTGTTGTAAGTGTACGGAAAGAACGGGCGTCTCACCGCATTCAACAATATCCGCAATTCGATGGGTATGACGCGGCGATCTTTTTATCGTTTTATCTTATTGTCGTCGACGTCGATGACGACGTCGCTGTACCGTGGCACCTTACCATTCTATCCGCATCGCTGCCAACAACGTCGATCCTTAACTCCGTGCCCCACGGGCGTCGCGCCTTCGATCCACTAAACCACCATCCCGGTTCTTACATGACCACGCATATATGTCGACACTTCTCGAGAATCGAATAGCTACAGGGCCAAAAAAATGTCCACCCCTTCATTCTGTATTCGCACTCATCGCTGACGTGGCGCTATAATTTTTTAATATTTTTTCTATTTATTTTTACATCGTTTGATTAATTATTTTTTATCTACATTTGTAATATTTGTAACATTTAATAAATTAATTATTATCTTCATTATTGAACTCGAAACGTCAGCTAGTAGAATCTCGTGAATAAGATATTGTTAAGATAAAGCAACTTCCAGATTAACGGATTTTCCGGATTACTACACTGAAAAAAGGCAGTCTTGAGAACGGAGGCGTTGTTGGCTCAACTACGCCCCGAGGTTGGATAAGATGAAACCAATGGCGTAGTTGACGCAACTTCCGCGCTTAGTTGAAGGTATTTCGTTGAGCCAACTATGCTCGCAATTCGAGATGAAAATTTTAAATATTCAATAGAACTAAAACATTTTTTGAATAAAATTCAATAAATATTTGAAATAGTATCATCATCATCGTATCGCTCGAGCAATGGGGAAAATTATTTCAGTCAATTGTATTAATCATCGTTGGATTAAATGAATTGCATTGTGTAATCAAAACGTACAATGATTGTTCCGAAACAATTATAGTTTTGAAATGACTGTAAGAAATATTTGAAATTTCTTTTGATATATATATTTTTGATATTATATTTTACGATTTTTCAATAGCAAATGCGATCGATCAATTTTTTAGGCCGTCCTCTTCTTTTTCGTAAAAGCGCTTAAGGAGGTTATATCGATATTTATATGACATCATACGAAAAATACATTATATTTGATTATTCCAAGTTAATGTATTGAAATTTGGCGTGAATCTTCTTGAACAGCATTGAATTATGTGTGAAAAATTTGGAGAGGTTTCACCGCCTGGTAATCGAGATATTCATTGTTGAAAATGACAAGTTTAACATAGGCTCTTATGGAAGCTTTCAAAAAATTGCGAATTTCAACAATAAATATCTCAATTTTAAGACGATGAATCATCGGCATATTCCGCCAGAAGTTTAATACTGTCTTAAGCTTACTATTTACAAAATTTTATTGTGTAAAGTTGGAAAATAATTTTTACATGAGAAACGATACAACCTCCTTAATCTGGGCGACCATTGATCGGAGTGATCGTTGTTAGTTATTTAATGATTCAATGTCGGAGCTTTATGGGCACACGGGTGGTGCGACGCTTACGCGAGAGCGATCCGCCTGTGGCCCTCTAGTGGATTTTTGCCACACCAGAAATCCAGCTAGGGAATAAAACTATCCGATTACATAATTCGTGTTAAAGAAAACTTATTCTTTGCGCAACGAAATTTTAGTAGCTTTAGCAAAAGGTTTATTTGTTCGAATAATAACAAAAGATTTCATCCAAATTACTACTAGGTAATTAGCTTAATCACAAATTATATTCAGTTGATCTATGGTGTCATTGAATTCAATTCACGGGAAAAAGTTTATTCGATGCTATTATTTTATTAAGCCATGGACAAACCGTATACAACTCAACCTCCGTGTGATTATTTCAAATTCGATCGATTCTGTGTCTCAAGTTTCGTTTTTTTTCTTCAATGTAACCATTTATTGCGGTTGCATCATATGAAATATACTCAACTCAAATAAATTAAAATTTAGCGATAAAATCGTGGCGTAGTTGTCTCAACGGCATGACTTTTAATGGATCAACCACCGGGTGATTAGCTGAACGTAATATGACTCGTTGTGCAATGAGAATCGTCCAACCTCATCTCGTAGTTGGCAATACTTTAATTTTTTTTTCCAGTGTAGATTAGTACACGGTCTAAGAATGGAACGAAGTTATTGCAAATCTGTTAAGAGTGCTTAAGTATTTTTTATCTCTTTTCGTAACAACCATGAAAAGTAAAAATTCGTGTCTTTTTTCCATTCGTATAATTCTTACAGTGATTAAAAGAAAACTTTATAATCAGTGTAGAAAATAAGTTTTCGCAGCATTGTAGTTCTTATCTAATTTTTCATTTGATATCTAAAAATCGATGTCAAGAACGGGATGAAGGAAATAATTTATTTCCTTATCACATATTTCGATCTGTACTATTTATTTTTTTTATTTGAATTTTCTACAAATAAATATAGATTTAAAGATTACGTGAGTACAAATCGAGATACAAGAAATAATTTGCTAACGTGAATTTAACAAATGATGAGCCGAGAAAAGGTTCTTATAATTTGAATCACGTAGTGGAAATGTGAGATTCTGGTGGATGCATTGCTTTTTTTTTATGCCTCAACTTGACTAGACACGATTACGTATGGCCGAAGTATAGTCTTCTGGTTTATCCGGTCGTATCGCTTCGGTTATGGCGATCCTATACACGGGAATGTCACGTGGTGTGTGTGTATACGAGAGAGAGTTTGGGTTCTTATAGCGTCTAGAAAGCTCAATCTTCTTCCGTGATCCAAGCGGCGAGAGAGGCCGATGGTTTCGTACATACCGGAAGTGGGATCGAAGAGTCTCGAGTTTTTGAGGCAACGTACAGGACAAGAAGCCCAACTCTGAACAGAAAAGGCAGGCAGATCGAAAAAGCATAAAAAAGGGGCAACAAAAAGGGGGCAAAGGGACAACATCGTGGAGGGACTTTGTATCTGTATTCCCTGTTGAGACACTCGTCTCTCCTTACCTGCTGCATTTTCCATGTTATATTCTTCCTCGCTTTTCCTCTATCCTTTTGGCGCATTATCATCGCAAAATACTGCCTAGCCGACGAGATACCTGATCCAGGCCTCCGTCGCATAGCGAGTGGTCCGGGAGCATCTTCTTCCTCTTCCTTCTTCTCTTTCTACCTCGTACATAACCATATGTATACTTCAATCTACAGATATACACCATTGACTATCTTCACCCATTATCAACAAAGATATATTATACGCTCGACTTGATGTCAGAGTTCCATCGAACACCAGATCTAATGGCACACTCTACGCCCGAGGAAAATATTTTCATATTTATTTTATCGAGTTTCAATATCTTTCTTCAACAATTTTCCCCTGGCTTAAACATGAAACACATGTGTGAAAGATACAGCGAAATGATCTCATAGTCGCAATATGATACTTAAAGTGTCTTTAGGATGTTTTTTAGAATTTTGTCATTTTTGGTTCAGGCTGTTGTCACTTTTTAAATTGTCAGTTAAACAAAAACAGGTGTTTGTTCAGTTTTCTTTTGCAAATGCTTCACTCTATTCTTCGTTTCTACTAGACTCTTTTCTGAGCTAAATCGTTTACTAAAATTTATAAATAAATATGTTCGAAGACTTGAAAATGCTTGTGTTATCTCTTTTTTTTGATGTTCTACTTATTTTTATGAAATTCATACGTAAAAATATCATTAATAACTGTACTCGCTAACTTGAAATATCAATTTAATCGTCGTTCAACCTTTAGACCACTATCGACTTTATTTATACTTATACACAAGTGTCGCGAATCATGTACACATGATAAATACGAGTGTGGGTTTATTCTGGAGTAAATTGGACGCTCGATTGTGTGATTCCTCGGCTATATGGGCTCTTTTCGAAAGTCACATTTGTCCGTAGCGTTGACCTGGTATAAAAGTCCATCCGGCGCGATTCGCTCTTGCACGTATATATATATATATATATATATATAACGCTTCGACACGGGGGAGCATCGATAACTGGCAGATTTAATTTAGGTGTAATTCAATTGCGAGACGCCGAGACCCAAGTACACTATTTCCAATCCAATTATTCATCGAACGAGTTTGATACCATGAATTGTTCTTCTACTTTACATTGTTGTCTTATATGCGCCGAACAATAAATATAAAAATAAAAAAAAATCTTCATCCATTGTAATCTTTTGAATTTTTACAGAATTCTGATTCATCACTTCCGGTAGCCGTAAATATAATTGTTTTATTTCCATCTCTTTTTTATAGGAATTTCGTTCAAATATTAACGAGGAAAATTCGAAAAAAACGTCGAGGCAAAATGATGAATTACGAGCAAAAACAGGATTGAATTTTTAATCAGTATAATATGTTTTCCATTGTTATAAATTTTGATTAAGAAAATATGCATTTCCGAAGGAATTTGACATAAACTCAATGTTTACTTGATTAGAAATCGATAAAAGCTTAATTAAATGTATAACAATCAAAAGTTTCGATGTACCGTTAACCTGATGGAAACCTAAATCTATCTTCATCCATTGTCATCTTTTGAATTTTTACAGAACTCTGATTCATCACTTCCGGTAGCCGTAATATAATTGTTTTATTTCCATCTCTTTTTTCTAGAAATTTCATTCAAATATTAACGAGGAAAATTCGAAAAAAACGTCGAGGCAAAATGATGAATTACAAGCAAAAAAAGGATTGAATTTTTAATCAGTATAATATGTTTTCCATTGTTATAAATTTTGATTAAGATAATATGCATTTCCGAATGAATTTGACATAAACTCAATGTTTACTTGATTAGAAATCGATAAAAGCTTAATTAGATGTATAATAACGAAAAATTTCGATGTACCGTTAACCTGATGGAAATCCAAATCTATCACTGTGCCCACTATCCGTCGAAAGCAGCATACGCCTTCGTCCGTGATTGATACTATCCAAATTATAATTATCATCGAATACAAGGGTGTATACCAGTGACCGTATACAATAATGGGGTGGGCGGTTCGACCATTTTGATGGAAAATCGGACAATAGCACTTGCTTTTTATTACACACATTGGAAACATGATACATAGTCGTCAACATTTAGCCGGTTAGGTTATTACGAGAAATTGATGTGCGGAAGAGGGAGACTCGAGTCTCGTCGTGTCTTTATCTGCTTCAGAAATTGATTACGAAAATTGAGTAGGCGATGTATGTATCACGCGTTTCTACAACCTCAAGCACCTATTCGGTCCACCCACCTAGTGTTCACATGTTCACACAAATATATAGTTTATAGAGATACATCACCGTTCAAAAGTTTGCAAACAGTCTAATTTATTTCCGAGCAATAATAATTGAATAAATAATTAATCAACTGAGAAATATACCGAACATTCCGCAACCTCTTAATCATATAAATTTGATAAATTGAGTTAAAACTATTCCATGGTTAATTGAATTGAAATAGTCTAATGTTGAAAATTAGGAATCGAATTTCTAACTAATGAAGTGACTAATGAATATTTTTTATTTTTTTACTTCCATATAGCCAAAGAACTCGAGCAAACAAAGTTAATAAAACGTAAATGTAAATAGATCGAATTTATTCAACCAACGAAAGTATTACCAAACTTTTGAACGGTGTTGTATGAGTATATGTATAACATATACACATGTGTATGAAAGTGTAACAGGATTGTAATATACGAACGTACATATATGCTCAAAAGTCGCAAGTACCAACGGCGGGGCGCTCCTTCCATTCGTAGAGGAAAAGTGTTCTCGTGCTTGGGGTCAGCGGGACTTATTTACGAGGAGTAGGGTGTGGCTGCTGGTCCGTGAAGAGAGTGAGAACGAACGAACGAACGAACGACCGACTAAACGACCAAACGACCGAACGACCGACTTTCACACCCGCACGCTAATTCGAGAACCCTCTTGCCAAGCGTGAATGCCGCTTTCGTGTTCGGTATTCCACCTCCACCACCTCCCTCAACCCCATCCATCCTCCACCCACCACCATCACTACCACCATCAACATAGCCGCCATCGGGCTGCCGGTGACTCTTAATCAGATTAGGCTGATCGATTTTTTTTCCACTCCACCACATGGCCCGGGTATAGGTGTTTCCGCACCTACACCAATATCAGCCAGTCCTCGTCGCAGTCAACACACCCTTCAAGCCCGTTTTTAGTTGCGTTACTACACAAATTTCTCGAAAACTCGCGTTAATTGTCACTCGTTCGATATGTACGATATATATATATATATATATATATCGTACATACGTTGCCAAAAATGCTTCATCTACATTTCACTCGGTTCCACACGAAACGCTTCGACCTCTCTGACTCTTAATATTCTGTCAATATCGACTATTTTCATACTCGCATTCTGGGAGTGGTCTCTCTCTTCGGTGTACATATTTTATTATTTACTCATTATTCACCTATCAACATTTTTTGAAAATCGGTAGCTAGCAAGCTTGGAAGCCCTGGATTTGAAAAAACGATCGTCAATTTTGGGGAACGATGGGACGAGTCTACATTTTTATGATCGTTGTTCTGTGAAATTTTGATCAAAATAATAATTAAATAGAACGAGTTAATTATTATGAAAAAAATTCCCGGACCGTTGTTAAATCTCTTGTCGAGGTTGCCCTCAATATTATTGTATTTTACAGTGAATTTTAACGAAAATCAAACAAAATTCCTTGTTTCATGGAAAAATTTTCAAATCCACTCGTCAGTTTTGATTTTCTCTGAACCATTTCCGACATTGATTAAAAACGACCGTGATTTGATTGACATTTCATCGCGCGGTTTTAAATATTCCGTTTTTATTATGTTATTAAAGAACATTTTTGCAATGCACTCTGCGTTGCAAATTTTTACCGGGAGTCATATAAATTTCT
Source organism: Rhimphoctona megacephalus (assembly GCA_963989365.1). Taxonomy (NCBI): domain Eukaryota; kingdom Metazoa; phylum Arthropoda; class Insecta; order Hymenoptera; family Ichneumonidae; genus Rhimphoctona; species Rhimphoctona megacephalus. Next base: position 12,209,008 of record OZ022421.1, on the reverse strand, counting down.
ATGCTTCGTGGTAAAAAATGTAAAAATCATATTTTGCACCTTAATTCATGCGTGTTTCAAACTAAAAAGAACTTCACAAATCGTGATAAGTAGACTTTTTATACGTGTTCCAACGTTCCAGTGTATCGCGGTAATTTTCGCGGCGATTTTCAGCATGAAAATTATGCAATTATAAATATTGCGGTTTTTACAACAGTTTTACAAGAAATCGTGATGTAATGCAATTATGCCAAATATCTAATGAACAAAAATGATTAGAAACGGCGGATAATAAGACTCCGCCTCTTTGATATATCTGTAAATTTGGTGCGAAATGCAGTGGTTGATGAGCTGTCGAGTACAAAGAGGCTGGAGCCCTTGGGAGGTGAATTCTCTAATGACTGGCTAATTTTCGGAATGTGAATAAATATTTCCCAACTGACCGTCCGAGATGCACGGTCGGAGTTGGAGGCGGAGGCGTAGGATGCGTCATGCGTTTGTTTCCTTTGCGGTTGGTGGTGGGATCCGCAACGCGGTGGCTGGGGGCAATGCGACTCGTAGTCTGGATTCGGCCCTCCGGGAGAGCGAGACCATACTCGGTGTATGAAGATTTACCGTCTTCGGAGCATGCATTCCTACTCGAGTGGGCGAGCATATGATACAAGCATAACGATACATTAGTATATCTGGTACATCGTACCAAGGATCTCTTTTCTACGAGGCATATACAGGGGTACATCCGCTGTAGGAATATTACGTTGACAAAGCAACAACCACGAAAGAGGATAAACATGAAAACAACAATAGGAGAGCAACAACAACAACGGCAAAGCGATAACAGTAACAATAACACAAGGATAACAGTGACAACAAGAAGGAAATAAGCGTTGGCAACGGGGCAAAATAAAAGAGGTAACTCTTTCTCTAGAGACCAACCCCGACGACCCTCTATTGGTTTCCACGAGAATATAGCGAGTACGCCTGCGAACGTGTCGGATAATGAGAAAAAGTGATAGTCTCGCGAGTCTCATCGCTATGCATCAGCCTCGAATATTTACCGGCTTTCTGGTTCAATTGGTGTTCATCATGAAGCGACATTGCGAAACGCGTAAACTTTACTATCGACTTGCCCATGGTTCAACTTATCGCTTATTCAAACATCCTTTATCCATTCGTCCACGTTTCTTAGATATTATATTTAGATCTCTATATATTCTTCACGTCTTGGTGAGTCCGGCAGATCTTTCAAGATTCCACGTTTATTGGAATATAGCTTTTTCTAGGACATGCAAAATTGGCATTTGATAGGATGGAGCATCATGGGACAGTGGAGTCAAATTTTGGTCTCTTCTACAGAATTCAAATTCGCATATGCAGGAAGTCTTATTGTCTTGTAAAAATATAAATAACATTTTGAAATATGCTTCCATTATTCTCCTCATTTATTGTTCACTTGATGGTTATATGTATACAAACAGATTTTTTTTGCCCCGAGAGAAGTAGTAACGAATGGGAGGCGACGGAGGAGCGATAGATTGTGCACGTATCGCGATGTCAAATGGGGAAATTTACCGGGTCTCGTTAGCTGCTCTCGTGCATAAACTAACGAACGGAGGATGGTTGTGTCGAATCTCGAATTATCGCGTACATGAGCCTTTCTCTTTCTCTGTTGCACTACGATATATAAATACGTGCAGGCATGTGTGGATGTGTCCTACATGCGGAGATGGACAAATGTGAGAGAGTCGTACGTATTCATACACGTACGTGTGTTTCGTTCGGGTACACACAAAGTGCCGCGAACAGAGAATAGGAGGTCGCGCAATTCTGTGGCTGTCGCGCTCGATCTGAGTCTCCACCGTTTGGAATACTAGCTTGGCGGCCGCATTCACCCTCGTCCTCGAAGCTCTGTATACAGGCTGCCCCAGGTTGAATAGTCGATAATGCAAACTAAAATTGAGGATCGAATATCGAGTCGAAAAGTCTACCACTATATTAAATTAGTTTCTCTCTTGATGAAGTATTAATTATCAAAATCAACGAGTACGCGCACTTTGAGTGGACGTACTGTTAAAACGGTTGGAGATAGAGAAAAAATGCATAGGACCAATTTTGTAGAGAAGTAAATTTCCTACAAAAAAGTCCTTGGACACAAGAGAGCATCTGCTTAAAGAACAGCATTAGACTGTCAGGAATTCGGTTGTGAGTTTGTTGACACGAATGACCATTGGACCTGAGCTCCCCGCATAGATATTCTTATACATATGTATACATATACGGTATATATCCGTGGCGAACGAGATGATGGACCAATTACTCGCTCCTCGGGTCCGACATGGGCACCATTTCCTTTTAACTCGGACACTTGGCCAAGCCGTTGGCATACTGTGTAGAGAAGAGAAGGATTCTCGCCTCGCACCGGGACGATAGATGTCCTTCCTCCACCGTACATATATCGTCCTCGAAAAGCAAATTGATTCCGCTCGATATCTCGTTGGATCGTCGATACGTCTCTCAGTGAGATAATGTTTGACTCATGTATATACACGTGTTTGTATGTCTATATGGTATAGAGATATATGCAGATAGATATCGATATACATGTACATTGATCTTGGTGGAATTTTGTGTACATCATCAACCGACCGCAGACCACCTACACTCTCATCTGAATCCCTCTTGTCTCGACGCGTCTCGTTGAGATCCTGTGTGCATGCGAATACGTCAAAGTACGTATCATCGAGCTGATACAGAGAGCATCATCCTCGTCCTCGACAACTTGGTCCCCTAGAGCGGCGGCCAACGACGCGTATGAAGCCACATCGTTGTTGGAATCAAAGCAAATGTGAGACAGATGCTGCTGTCTCTCTCTCTCCCTCCCTCTCTCTCTCTCTCTCTCTCTCTCTCTCTCTCTCTTTCTCTCCTCCTTCTTTCTCTCTTGTCGTACGCCATTGGCTTTATAACACAAGACAAATTCCGTCATCCACCGTCCGGTTTATCGATATGTCTTTACTTGGACAATCATGTCTGACCCGTAAAATTCAATCCCCTATTTCTGACAAAAAAAGCACTCCTCTCCATCCAATGTCATTCCACTGCACCGTATTCTTTGTACAGCATAACTTCACCGGTGATCAAAGCAGCCAGTTAAATCGTCTGCCAGACAATGCCCCTTTTTCTATGTTGCATTTATTTTTTATTTTATTTTGTTGTACCCATCTTCTCATCAACGCATATTTTGCTCTCGTCACGTAGACCGGTACATACGAGGAATGAGAAACGACCCGATGGACGTTTGCTTTCGATGTGCCAAGTATAGAACATGCAGTTCTGCTTCGGAGTCATCCGCCACGTCACTCATCGTTCATAATCGTATATCCGCGGTTAAAAACTATTCGAATAAATCAATTTTCATCTTTCACATCCCCTCGACGTTTCATCCACGTGTTTCCTCAAGTATTGATATCTCTCGTTGGTATACAGATATATGTATATATACGTATATCGCTCATCCACACAAAGTGGCATTTTCGTAGCGTAACAGCACAGGGAGACAGAGAAGCCAGCAACGTCCTCTCTGTTGTGGTTTTGACGATGAGAGCCGCAGCAGGTTCTCACGTGGCACACGGAAATGTTGGCTATCCTATCGACATGTATACCACACTAGGGTCGAAGCGAGACCACGATAAAGGCTCCCTCTCTGTTTTTAGTACGTCGTCGTCCTATTCCTCCTCCTCCTCTTCCTCCTCCTCCTCCTCCTCTTCCTACCATCCGCGCATTCGTGGCTATGTATCAACTCTTCTCGTTACTCGAGCTTTTTCTCTCCTGTCGATACCAGGCTAATTGCCAAGACCTCGCATTCTTAATTAGAGTGTAGCACTGGAACGTTTACCCTTCTAAGAAAATAATCGTTGCTTCACGAATATTTTTCAACTTTATTCTTCTTATCTGCTTAACCATTCTGATTTTATATATTTTTTTTAAGCTCTGAGTTTCTTCTCATTTCAAGCGATCAATTATTGATATTTAGATTCCAGGCCAGTATTTTTTCTGAACGAGGCAAACTTTACGAAAGTCTCAATCTAATTACTCATCATGAGTCATTTGCAGTTCTTCTAGATTTGTTATTTAAGAGAAAAATAAATTAAAATCCTTCGAAACTTTTAAACGGCATTGTGCAAATACGATCTTTATTTTACTGAAGCGCGCTTACCACTAACGAGCTTACGTCTGTCCCGAGAATCGCATAGTAGTCGAGCGCTTATGTCTGCTTGAATGTGCTAATGGCCGTATGTATATAGTTGTTCCCCTCGATTGTTGTGCTTCATTCTCAAAATCGAGGAGCGACAGGTCTATAAATATTCAACAAGAAGGCCGATAAAAATTCGCGCATTTATATAATGATCGTGTATATATGCAAGAAAAATCTATACATGTTTACACGAACAGAAAACGTTGATGCATAAGGGAGATGAGACTGAGAGAAGAAAAATGCAGATGGATCGGCGAACCGATGAGTGGATAAGGCTGCGCGTTTTCAGTACTTCGAAACTACATGATGCTCTGGCATTAACAACCTTTCTCGTTAGCTGCTATCATTCCCGACTGTATGAATCGCCGATGTGTTGCAATCTGCAATGGGATTCGTATCAATGACAAGCAAGAAACCATCCACAAAACAGTCTTGCAAACCCACCATGTCGATTCATGCTACAATCCCTATTTCGTAAATCGTTTTACATCGTGGGTGGCCAAATTCCACGAAACCATTCTATAACCCCATTTGCTTGGGCCCTGAAGCAATTTTTATCAAACAAACGAAACCACTTTTTTCTCTTTATTCTTTGTAACCGTCTCCAATCCCCCCGAGCCTACATCGATCGTTGTCAATTTTGTATTTCCAGAGCCTGTGCACATTTTTATGAAACAAACAACGAAACTTCGTCTTCGGACAATTTTTTTTCTTACAGGAGAATCTGTGAAGTCAGAAAGTTAAAGCAGTGTTTTTTTAAACTAAAAACAATGACAATTATATGTTATTTAATAAATTATTGTGTATCAGAAAATATATTTTGAATAGATTGTTTCAGATCATTATAAAATAATTGAACTTTTTTACTCGTACGTTTGCAACGTTTCGACTCTAACAAAAAGAGCTGATTCCACTTGAGTAGAGTATGCTGAAGAGGAAGCCAAACGTTGTTCGGTTATTTCAGTCATCTTAAAATTCTTTTGCTGCGGAATTACCATTTGAATTCAAATCGATCGTATGTTTTGAAGAAGAAAAAAAAGTGAAAAATGATCACGAGGATTTGGTCTTGTCGCCATAGAATACAGGTATTCACAACTGTATTATTTTCGTTGAATATCACGGGGCTTGTATGTATATCGACCCCACAAAACTGCACGATGTTGCAGCGAAAGTTTGGAAAGAGGAATATGTGTGAAAGCGTTATGTATAGAGATATCGATCTACTCTTGGTGCACTCGGAAAATTATATGTGTGTAATGTACTAAAAAATTTGAGCGTTCGGCGATGGAGATGTTGCAAGTATTGTAGTCTTTCATATAGAACGGGAGGAAGAAAGGAAGCTAAGTTTTCCGCAGCCAAATGAAATATGTATGCATGTATACAGGAAGTCTCAGGTTGAATAAACCGACATGTAAAAAAATTACATTCGGGACGAAATTCTGTTAGAGATAGAGCAAAAATATATAGGACCAATCTTGTAGAGCACAAAATTTCCCACAATAAAGTCATTGACAACGTTTTTTTATCGTTAGTAGTTTCGTCTTAAAATTAGATCAAAAGATGATTTTAAACCAGGCTATTTTGGAGCCGTTATCAGGACTAAATGACTAAAAATCGACAAAAGTTGTCAGAAACTTTTTTGTAAGAAATTTAATGCTTTACCAAATTGGTTTCATGCATTTTTGCTCTATCTCTAACCGTTTCGCTGGTATCTTCAGTCAAAGTGCGTGTGTTCGTCAACTTTAGTAGATAATAACTCATCAGGATGAAATGTGATGAAAAAACGGTATTAGACTTTTCGACTTGAGATTGGAACCTGAGTTTAAGTTCGTATTAGTGATGACTTTTGAACCTGGGTCACCTTTTATATAAACATGTACATATATATATATACAAAACTCCCCAATTTCTTATGCGGGCATTCTGCAGGGAAAGGAGAAGAAAAATTGTACGACGTGGCCGCAAAGAAAATTAAGTATGCACCGTCACGCCACGCACCATGGGAGGGACCGCAGTGGTGTGCTACAATATAAAATAAGCAGAGAGTAGACAGTGATGGAGAATGAGCCTGGAAACGAGCTTCAAGTGCCAATTCCGGCACGTAATAAGCGCGTATTAATTAATACCAAAAGTTTTTCTCGCTTATCGAGACCTCACCTTCGCATTTCATTTGCTTTGAGTTAAATAAAATATTTTCAAAAAATAATAAAAAATAAAGAATAAACGAAAAACATCGTAGCCAGGTGATCGAAAAGCTATACGAGAGTGCGTACACTATACAAGTATACGTCTAACGAATGTTCTAGACTCGTGAACTTTAGCCGGGTTCAAGAGGTAAAAACGCTACCAACCGAGACGTTTAATTTCTCTCAATTATACGGATTTAAGGTGTACACATTTATAAATTTTATTAACGTCGATTTAACACGTGTTTTTATATTAAAAAAATGTACAACTTACGTAAAATTAAAAAATGTTATAATTATAATCGAATTAAATTGTGGTCAGGAGACATCTCGGTAAATATTTACAATCGCCACTTTTGCTAAAAACGCCTCCAAATTTTTTGTTTTTTCATTCCATAATGATAAAAAGTGGTATATCGTATAATATTAAGGGGGAAGCAGTTTTTAAGGGGGTAAATAATTTTTTTCCAAATCGCCAAATTATTTTTGAAAGTTTGATATTAATGAAAAATGGTATCCCATGCCATATTAAGGAGCTAGAATTTGTTTCTAAGGGGGTAGCACACAACAATACAACAAAGTCAGTGACTGAAAGGCAGAAAAATAAGCAATAAAATAAAAGCATATAATTGTCTTCATACGGAAGGTAATTCAAATAACTATTTTTCCTCTTTTATTATTAATTGGTTTTGTGTGTTAGTTGTTTATTACGTGTGGTAATAATAATTTCAGGATATAAACACCTCGCGGTGAATCATCAAATTAATTTTGTTGATCCCGATCCTGGCGCATACCCGCAGAATGTAGAAGGACATGGCGTGACGTTCGTTCTTCAATCCCGAAATACGGTCGTCGCGAATATTTTATGGGTGAGTATATTGGTAAATTTATGTTTCGACGACACTTCTCCAATTACACGGAACGCCTTCATGCCTTCTTTTTTGTGCTATGAGAGATGTCTTTACAATAAGCAACAGCAAAAAAATTGTTTTAAAAAACAAAAAACTCCCGACTGCTATAATATATATAACTTCATAAAAATATATTTTTATAAAATATTTATAAAAAAGAATGAAAGAAATTTCCAAAAAAAGATTTATTTTGAAACCCCCCCGCCAAAAGTAGATAGTAGTGAACTTGAAAAAGTGTGAAATAAAAATTGATCAGAAATAATACATATAGATAAAAAATCATTCAATTGGTTAGTGCAACTCCATCGAAATTCAATTTTTATGGTTAATGTTAATTGACGGTAGGATAAGTTATTTACATGCGAAAAATAAAAATCAAAAAGTAATTATCAAAGTTAAATAATTGTACGAAAAATGTAGATGATTAAAAAAATGTACAATTTACATAAAATTAACAAATGTTATAATTATAATCGAATTTAATTGTGGTCGGGAGAAGTCTCTAAGTCATTAAATGAGAAATGGAGACGTCTCCCGACCACAATTAAATTCGATTATAATTATAACATTTGTTAATTTTATGTAAATTGTACATTTTTTTAATCATCTACATTTTTCGTACAATTATTTAACTTTGATAATTACTTTTTGATTTTTATTTTTCGCATGTAAATAACTTATCCTACCGTCAATTAACATTAACCATAAAAATTGAATTTCGATGGAGTTGCACTAACCAATTGAATGATTTTTTATCTATATGTATTATTTCTGATCAATTTTTATTTCACACTTTTTCAAGTTCACTACTATCTACTTTTGGCGGGGGGGTTTCAAAATAAATCTTTTTTTGGAAATTTCTTTCATTCTTTTTTATAAATATTTTATAAAAATATATTTTTATGAAGTTATATATATTATAGCAGTCGGGAGTTTTTTGTTTTTTAAAACAATTTTTATTTCACACTTTTTAAAATTCACTAGTATCTACTTTTGCCTTTTTTGGAAATTTATTTCATTCTTTTTTATAAATATTTTATAGAAATATATTTTTATGAAGTTATATATATTATAGCAGTCGGGAGTTTTTTGTTTTTTAAAACAATTTTTATTTCACACTTTTTAAAATTCACTAGTATCTACTTTTGGTGGTGGGTGTTAAGTTAATTCATTTTTTTAATATTTACTTCATTCTTTTTTTGAAACATTTAAAAAAAAATTAAATTAAAAAAATATATTTTTTATTATAAATGTTTATTTTTATAAATACAGCTTTTCTTCAGTAAACGTTCGTCGAATATATAAATCCAAAGTTTTGTTTTTCCCGATTTTATTGTGATTTTTTGTCAGATTTATATGTACTTCCATAAAAAGTTATCTTTTTTTACACATTTTCTCCATTCTACGTTTGTTGAATTTATAAATTTAAAGTTTTGTTTTTCCCAACTTTATTCATTTTTTTGTCGGATTCATACTTAAAAGAAATACTGTTGCTAAGTTCGATTAGTTGAAAAATTGTAACCTATAATTTTTCAAACTTCACGTTTATGTATTTCTTTTTTAATTCAGTTTGTGTGCGTAGTAATAATAACTTGTTTTTTGTCAAACTGACACTCAAATAACTTGTTTTCTTTCAAATTTGTACTAATAAAATATTGAAAAGTTCGCTCATTAAAAAAAATGATGTAATTTTCTATAATGCTATAAAGTTTTGTTAAAATTCACTTTGCATGATGAAAAAATTAAACACGGTTTTATTTATAAGCTCATTCTGTGTACGCACTAAAAAATAAAATTACTAATAAAATTTCACAAAAAATGTTATTGGAATCTTTTTATTAAAAATATAATTTTGTTCACTTGTACATTTGCTAAATTAAAAAATTTAAAGTTTTGTTCTTCCCAATTTGTTCGTTTGTCAAATTTACTATTAAAATCTATATGTTGATCAGTCTACTTGAAAAAATAAAAAAAATCACTGTAACTTTCAATAACGCAATAAAATTTCATGTTTATATATTTCCGTTGTCGATTCCGTTCATTGTTGTTGCTTTGAGTTCGTAGCACTTTACACGGCTTTTTATTACTCTTATTTTTAAATTCACTTTGTGTGTCACGCAGTAATAAAAAATAATAAATAAATTAAAAAAATAAGAGTAAAAAAATCACTATACACAAAACTTTATTATATTAAATAAAAATAATAATCGCAGCGAAACGCATAACCTAAAAAAAAAGTCGAGGACTACCTTATTCGACATGGCAAAATGAGTTTGAATGTGAATATTAATAATTTTAGCGAGTTTGCAATAGATTTTAACAAACTATGTCAAAGAACACTGTCTGCCACACACAGAAAATACATGCAATTACATGCAGTATATAGACGAACTGTATAGACCACGGTTATAGACAGAGGCGCGCCGGTTCGGATTGAAATTAGCAACGCACAAGGGTGTGAATTTGGCGATAGTCGAATAAGGGTCCCCTTTCGATATGGCAAAATGCGTTTGAATGTGAATATTAATAATTCTTAATTATTTCAGCGAGTTTGCAATAGAATTGAACAAACTATGTCTAAGAACACTGTCTGTTACACATGGAAAGTACATGCGAAAATTGGTCAAGACAGTTGTCACCGTTTCGGAGAAAAGTGGTGACAAAGAAATAGCCCCAATCAGCTGATCGCAGTGAAACGCATAACTCCCGACTTTTTGCCCTGCGGGCAGTCGGGAGTTAATGAAGAAACGACTCACAGGCATGGTGACAGTGACAGCGACAGCGACAAAAGACAAACCGATAAATAAAAACAGATAAATAAAAAAAAAAAATGTGTATTTTTTTCCTCTTCCCCCTCCCTGAAATTACTTGTCATATCATTTTTTATTGATAAGAATGCTTAAAAAATAATTTGGCATGCTTTTTGGCAAAAGTGGCGATTGTAAATATTTACAGACATCTCTAACTAATAAAGTCATTGAATGAGAAAAGGAGACGTCTCTTGATCACAACTGAATTCGTTTATAATTATAACATTTTTTAAATTTTATGTAAGTTGTACATTTTTTTCATTACCTACATTTTCGTACATTCATGTAACTCTTGATTATTACCTTTTTATTTTTAATTTTCGCATGTAAATTACCTATCCTATCGTTAATTATTATTGACCAGAAAAATTAAATCTCGAGGGAGTTGCAACTACCAATTGAATGATTTTTATTTATTTATCGATGTTATTTCTGATCAATTTTTATTTCACACTTTTTCAAGTTCACTACTACTTTTGGTGGGGAGTTTTTAGTTAATTCATTTTTAAACATTTCTTTTATTGTTTTTTTTTTAACATTAAAAAAAAATATTTTCATGAAGTTATACTATTATAGCAGTCGGGAGTTTTTTTGCCTTTTAAAACAATTTTTTCTCTTCTTTACTTGTAATGTTTTCACAGTATGCGTCATATTTTGTTTGTTGATATATTTTTTTCAGTACACAGTTTTCAAACTTTTATAAATTTATTTTTCTAAGATCTCTTTGAATACCATTTTTTTCTCTGTAACATTTTTTAGTACAATTAAAATTGTATCTATAGATATTTTAGTGTTTTGTTATTTCAAGTTATACAGTTTTTTTATTTGTATAATTGGTGCAGTCGGGAATTTTTATAAATTATTCATTTATTTTTTTCAACAATTTTTTTCCAGTAAATATATAACACTTCAAAAATAATAATATTTTTCTGCAACTAATTTATTTATTAATTTTTCTTAATATTATACATCTATAACACAAGACGAAATATTAAATAACAATGTGACAGATGACTTCGCCATAACCTAAAAAAAAAGATAGACAAACTCCGTACTAACGACGCGCGGCAGTGTGGACTGACATTTAGCAACGCTCAACTGCGTGAAGTAGTCGATAGTCGAGGACTACCTTATATGGATCATCATTCGACATGGCGAAATGAGTTTGAATGTAAATATTAATTATCTAAGCCAATTCATAATAGGCTTTGACAAATTATGTCTAAGAACATTGTCTGTTATACACAGAAAGTACATGCAAAAATTGGTCAAGACAGTTGTCACCGTTTTGGAGAAAAGTGGCGACAAAGAAATACCCCCCATCAGCTGATCGGAGTAAAATGCATAACTCCCGTCTTTTTGCCCTGCGGGCAGTCGGGAGTTAATTATTCACTGGAGTACATCGATATGCTCTTTTCGCTTTTTTTTTAACCGTACCTCGTTCTGATTCTACCGACGATTTATCCATACGAAATCACGAAATGTCTATTTTGAGGGAAATTTGGCAGTGCAATATTCTTGTAAATAAACAACAGCAAAAAAGTGAAAACTAAAAGATATTAAAACATTTGTACATATTCACAATCAAGTATGGGATACAAAATTAAAAAAATGAACATAAGAATGATCAGTGAACTATTACTAAAATCTGTCAATTGCTCTGCTTTGCTCGTAGCAAACCACTTTAGCAAATTGACATATTTAATGAAAATCATATTTAAAGATTGGACCAAGTGAGATTGGAAGTTAACTTCAATAGTCGATATTTAACCACCAATATGGGAATCATATTCCAGTTGAAGGACTGAAGTTTCCAACCTTCGAATAAGTTTTATTCAGTCTCTATGCATGAGCAACCTTCAAATAAGTTTTATTCAGTCTCTATGCATGAGCAAAAAAAAGCGTATGAACGCTTTTTTTAAATGAAGTTGCAGTCATTGAAAGTTTTTCAAATAGTGTCATTGCACTCGCTCATTTCGAGAAGCTTCACTTTGAATACAGTTTGTATTTACATTATTTTTTAATTATTTTATCACATTCACGAAAGTTTCTCTGTAAGGAGAGTCAATTTAAGAAATTACTCCTCAAAGAGTAAAAGAGTAAAAGAGAAGGGAAGAAGTGAAATAATGATAAAGCTATTCCCATGTTTATTTGCGACTGTGTTAATAAATTAAATAAATAAATAAAATAGGACGAACTAATCAATTTATTACATTAATTGTTATTTGAAACCTTGGAAATTCGTATTTTTTCCTCGCTATTATTACACTTTTAAATAAACATATGATTATTATGACTACATATTATTTCACTATTCATTCCGATCAAACAACTCGATCGCATCAAGTTCTTTTTAGACGATAAATCAGTATTTACTTCTTTGCGTCCTAAGTTACATGAAAAATTGACGTTGGGAAAAAAATATTATTTCCGAGTGTAACACAATATTTATCTGATGGCTTTTGTGGTAAAATGTCCGAAAAGTTTTCTATTGTCCACTCAAAAAACTTTCATTCTTTTCCACTTATTGAGGGTCTGGACAAGGTGTGATTATTGTAGTTAATTCACGGCGAGGGCACGAGGATTAATAATCAATCATCGCTGAATTTTTTCCTCTCAAACGCACGATTCTGTTATAATGTATGCGATGAATAAAAATAGAGAAAAAAATAGTGTTAAGGCTGTCGTTGAAAATAATTATTACGGTGGTTGAGTGGAGATCTCAATCAATGGTGGGCCGATTGTGACGTGAGGGTGGCGGGTGACGCTGGTAGGTCGACGTCGTCCGAGTCACACTTAACAAAAGCAGAGGGAGAAACACAAAATCGGTCGAGTACTGATTTCTTCGTTTTTTTTTTCTCTCCTTTTTTTATTTAACGTTGCACCTGCGTCGAGGAGAGTTATTGCGGACAAAAAGAAAATCGCATGACCGATTTTATCTGACTAAACGAAAAATTATGGTCGGTGATTCGAGGCCAACGTGAAAGGCTGGAGAATTGCGTCAGCTGACACTTGCTTCCGCGTTTTCCGTGTAATTTCGTCCCCACGCAATCCTGGCCACAAGGGGTACGTGTGCTTTTGTGCAGTAAACACACGTTCGTCAGACTAGCTCTCCAATCTTTATCGATGCGAGACGTGCCACCCATTATTTTTATGATATTTATTAGCTGCAATTCACTGCGAGAGCGATAGGAATCGACGCTTCGAACTGCGTTATGTGTTATTTCTTTTTCGTTTTCTTTTTTTTTTTTTTTGCTCGCTCATTCACCCGCACGATGAGCTTCGCCAGATACGTATCTGTGCTGAGAACCAATATAAAAATTAGAACTCCATGACTTTTTGTATTTAACAACTGATTTATTTACTCACACTGATTAATCTTCGAAATTGTGTGAACATTGTCACATGGTGTTTGATTCAAATTTATCAAGAACAATCAAACACCCTGCCCTGCCCTGCACAGCTTATTTCAAATGATTAGCTTTCTTAAAACAGTTTTAGCAAGCTCAGGAACTTGTTGTACCCTTTGTGAGCGTGTTTAGGCTTTGCATATCGAATTTGTCTATCCCACATAGATCTCTCATTGCGGTAGATATACGTAGTACATATATTCGGCATGAAATTTTAGTACACGACGGAGAATCGGGCGAGGAGTCGGAGGGTTTTCCGGAGGCGAAGGTACAATTTGTGCACCGTCGAGGTTACACAAGGATGAGGAGAAGGAGGAGTATAAAGAGAGTGATAGAGAGAGAAATAGAGAGAGAGAGAGAGAGAGAGAGAGAGAGAGAGAGAGAGAGAGAGAGAGAGAGAGAGAGAGAGAGAGACTTGGCCGCACAACAGCGAGTTGCATCGCGAGCGGATGAACCTTGAGATAACGTTTTATTTTATGCCAAGGCTGCAAACGCTGCCTGCACCTGTAACGGTACATTGCGCAAAGTCACGAATGCCGCGTAATTGAAAATCGATAGCACTCTTGGGCTGTTCGTGCGATCGCGGAGCCCCGCGTACGGAACGACGCGGACTTTTGCATTGAAAAAGGGGACGGGGGCGACCAGGGGGTTGAAGAGTGAACAGAACCCCTTTGGCTCCTGGTTCTTCTACATCGGCCCAGAGCTTTTCCTCCTCGACGTAACCAGTCTCCCTTTCTCTCTTTTTACCTGATTCTCTTCCTCCCTCTCCATATATTACTTTCGTTGCTCAAACCTTTTTGCAACTCTCTCGTTTCATGTATGTGTACAGGTGATAGGGCCAGGTGAGGGGGTTTTTGCAGGTTAGTCTCGACGTCGACCGATTCAAATCTCCCGTTGTGTTCCTGTACAAGCAATCCCCTCAAACTGTATTAATCCTCAAACTGCCCGACGTCACGAATATTTTTACCACTTTTGTGTATAGCTCTCTATGCTCTGCTCTGTGCCTCGTGTATATATCGCGACGATCTGATAAATATTAACGAATGTGTATAGCGACGCACATCGCAGGGATGAACCAGAACGATAGAAAAATTCAAGTCAGCCACGGTAACTCTCGTACATAATAGTGGATTTGGAGGATTCACACGAAAGCATGATTTTATTCCAATTTCAAATGTTTCTTTTTTACCCAATATCTCGAAAACAGAATGCTATAATGTCAATTAAAATGGTACAAAATTAAACGTATTCAAATATGTACCAATATGAACCAATAAATTGATTATATGTTTGGACGAATATTCAATTTCTCTATTCATTTACGATTAATTGTATTATTTAAGCAGCTTCGAATGCAATAAAAATTTGGCATCACTAAGTTATTCTATAAATGAATTCGAAATCAATAAAGAAACGGAATTACTTTCAAGATAGTGTTTTATTTAAATGAAATACCATTCTGTTATATAATTATAATATATCCAACTTGGAACAAAATAAAATTATCGAAGAAATTCAATTTATCAATAAGTGTATTCTCATCGTATAAAATAATGAACTTAGTACAAAAATATTGTCTTACCCTCGAACGAATTAGTATTCAATTTCATGACTTAAAAAACAATGAATAAGATTAGTGTACATAATATATTCCGCTCGGTTCGTGTCTGGGGTATCGATTGAAATAAAAACGTTAAAATTGGCGAATTACGTTCGAAGATAGCAGCAAAAAATGCTGCATCACACAGACCCATGTGCAATGGACTGGGGAGAATTGATATACTGTGGTGTTCAAGGATTTACCTGATACTAAATTGATGTAGCTATTTTTTTTTTTTTTTCACGTAAATAAAGCTGCATACATTGAGATATATAACGAGTATACCGTACCAGGGCTGTCTCTCGTTAGCGTACAACCATCAAGGTGAAAGCAAAAGAGAGGGAGAGAGAGATAGAGACAGAGAAGATGAATCCTGACCAGCGGGAGCTTCCCGCATGCACGCGACCCTCTCTCGCTTCCGGAGCACGGAACACGCGTATTCAGCGCACTCTCGATTTTCCTCGAAACACAATTAAACCACGTCGTGTTTATTTGCGTGTCTCGCGACAATCGGTGACTGGAATACGAAATGGAAGAGAGACATTCCCCTACTATCTCAACCTGTGCTCCCATCCACCTCTGAAACATAGCGAGTGAGCGAGAGAGAGAGGGGGAGAGAGGGGGGAGGGAGAGAGAGAGAGAGAGAGAGAGAGAGAGAGAGAGAGAGAGAGAGACTACGACTGACAGTCCTGTATCTTTCGTCCTATATACGTTGAGCTTCGTAACCGAGGAGAGAAATGAGATTCGCGGAAAACACGCGTTCCGCAGCCAGATATGGTCGTCCCCGATTCTGCGTGGATCATACATGCAATATAGCGTTAATGCTGTCAATAGTGCTGCTGATTATCTGACCGCGTGCGCATTTGGTTATCACGCGACCCCCCTCTCGACGCAATTGTTTATTCACTATTCAATAACTATAGCCATTTTTGATTGTTACGCACACATTTGTACATTCAACCTCGACAATGATAATGCATCGAAAACGTATGAAATCATTGCAAATATTGTCCTTTCAGTGAAGAATTAACAAATGGGAAAAAGATACGATTGTTTCTTCATTTTTGTACTAAAAAGAGAAATTTGTTTTTTATATAACATTTTTCTTTAAAAACGGAAAGAAAAGTATTTTGCATTATTGTTAAAAAAATTATAAAAATTATCGATTATTTCGAAATGATTCTTAATTACTTCAAAATTATTCATGATTCGGCCGAAATTTTAGTGTTTTCAAGCTATTTTAGGGTTCTGACCACTGAGGATTTAAGAATAAAGCACATTTTCAAGGGGTTTGCAATAACTTCGTTCATTTTCTATGCTCTATACCCTAATAATTCGAGAAATTTATTAATTCGACAATTACTAGATCTTCACAGTGTCTTATTAATGAGATCCCCCGATAAAATATTGAGGATTTCAATATTTAATGTGATAGTTTTTAAAATGTTATGAGTGGAGTCTGAAGATTGATCGAACAATAAAAACACTCTGCGAGGAAAACGACGTGTAAAAAAAGTAGATTACAAATTTTACCCTAATTCTGAGTAAAATTAATTTCATAATTCTTTTGCGTGAAGAATTTGCCGGCTCGAATTTGTGAAATGACCCGCGATAATAAAAGCGTGTATACGAGGTCCTAAAAATTTATTGTTTTCTTTGAACTACTTTTACATTCATATAAACATTTTCCAATGTATACGAGAGGGGTGCGGGGGATGGAAAGCGTAATGTTTGAAGGGTAGAGTATAATAAAGCTTTCCAAGGTAGAAGTATGATTTCGTGACCCTGTTTTGTGGCGTCTCTTTTTATCGCTGTCTTCGTCCCGGGACATTAGAATAATTTTAATAACGCGACGAGAGCAGCTTGCCATCGTACAGCCAAGAGACGCGCCACACGACATACCCTGGAGAAAAGATAAGGCGATGGTAGGGAAAAATAAAGGGCAGCATTCCTGGCAGAGAATAGGTGGAAGATGGAAGAGGCATGCGGAAGAAAACGGAGAAGCTTTTGCGCGTTTCCGCACACTACTCCCACTTCGCTCCTCCTTTTACCCGCAGGCATTTGAATACGCGCCGTAGCGACTTTTCGCGGAGTCCGCGCTAGGCTCTGATATTAAAAAGAGTTCGTCACTTTGAGATTTTCACCCTATTCTCGAGATTTTCATGGCTGCAATAACACACCATCCCTCATTCTCCTTACACTACTATACCCAAGTTGGAGACTTCCTTAAATCGTACTCCCAAGAAGATATATAGTTAAGTGATGTCTCTCAATCTCTGTCTCTTTTTCACTGTCACATCCGAGCTCGTGTGTTTCATTATCCTTTGCGCAACGACCCGATGAAGTTTTGTACTCAACACGACCAACTGATCCTCTCGAATCTAATCAGTCAGAGCAAGAGTTTTCACTCTCCTGAAACGTGAGAGTCACGAAGAAAAAAGACGAAACGGAAATTCAAGCTCCATTGCGCACGTCGAAGTTGAGCATGTAATAAAATGATCAATTTACAGATGTAATTGTACTCAACCAAAAATCGTATTCAATCGAAATTCCGGTAGTGAGGTATTAGAAAAAAGTTTGACAATGTTCGGGCGCCATTGGGAATATTGATTTTCAATAATAATAATGCGGAGAAACTATCAAACAATTTTTTCAATAAATAATTACACAATCTTTTATCATTTCCGATGCCAATTGTTTAAAAAATAATCAACCAATTTTTTTGTCTTCATTTGAAATAAATCTGTTCGTTTTTCTGAGTGCAATTTTTTCAGCAGCATCTACGAGGGTTGAGGGTAAATAACGATATACAGCAATGTCCTGTAATTTTCATCTTTATTTTTGTCTCAACATTTCTTCATTTTTTTGTTTTAATTTTCATTCAATTTCACATTTTTATTTACTGTTCCGAACATTTATTCATTCCCTCAAATCGACGAGTTATAATACATATAACACTAAACTAATAATAGGTTGTTCATATTATATACATTAGGCCACACATAGTCAGCGTTACAGCGCATTTTCTTGAATAACATTAATAATACCCTAAATGCGTTACGCCGTTTCTCATATTGTATAAGTTACGTTCGGCGGATAATTTAAATATTTACTAGCTACTCGGAAACGAGTATCTATGTTATTCTTTGTGATATCGCGCCTACGAATACGTATACAGGTGGTATAATTATAATATATATGGATATATATATGTATATATATATGTACATTTGGTTTTACACAGATCGTGTATACGCACATTATAGTGCATAACTCTGTATGTGCGAGTGACAGGAAAAATGGCGACGATCAAAGAACAGCCATGAATTATTAACGGTCTCTCGAAAAAATGTATTTTTATCACCCTCCTGAAGGAAAAAGGCTGAATTATCGTGATGCTCGAATTTCAGGGTGAATTATTAGTGATTTTTAAGGATTTTAATTAATTGAATTTTAATGACAATCGCATGAATTTTGAATGAAATATTTAATGTCTCAATCTGTCGATAAGCAACGATAATAACTCAGTTATTAAAAACGGTTGATTATCGACAGATTGAGACATTAAATATCAAATTACAATTCATTTGATTGCCATTTCCCTTAAAAATGATTACCAATTTACACTGAAATTCGAGAGATCACGACAATTCAACCTTTTTCTTTGAAGAGGGTGAAAGAAATACACTTATCGATGAGTTTCTAACGTTTTGATAAAAGACGATGAAGAACGGGAGCTCGACCACGAAATACTGGGTTTGAGAGATCCAACTGAAATGTTTTCTCTTCGTTTTTTTTCGAAATTTTCCATCGTTCTTCCTTTTTGCAATTTAATAAAAAACAAACCGTATACGAATGAGTTCTTTAACGATTGCCATTTTTTTCGACACGTGTTAGAAAGACGCACGTATAAGTGGGCAAAAGCTCATAACTGCTGAAGAAAGAGGATTCGCTTTGAATTTATATCACGACGGATTTTATATTCGGGGCATTTGCCATATATTTTCGGCTTATTCTCCATCGTGTTTTTTTTTTTTCACTCCATACCCTCACGACCGTCTTTTGCTCTTCGCGTTCTTGACCCAGCTGCGGTTACTTCTTACATTACTCTTTTGGTAACACAGGGTTAAAGTTTATCACGCACGCGCACCGAAACCATTCACCGTATCTATAAAACACGCAACAGATTGCAACAAAAATATATCTCTTGATCGATATATACTTTGTCGAAAAACTGATTCGCTCGCTCACTTACCACTGTGCCAAAGTTTTCACATCATCTTATATATGACTATACCAAACGAACTTTCAAGTCAACCCCATCCTGGTGCTGCCCGCTTAAAGTTGCACATACATATACGCAAACATACCATACATATACATTAATAATTACACGTATATAGCTATTATGTATAAATATATATACGGATTATAGACTACAGCCTAAAAGTTCAGAAGCACTCATCTCACTAAATAAATCATTCTTATTTACCACAATAACAAGAATATTTCTTCCTCATACTTTAGGAACATATTTAATATAAATAAGAGTTTCTTGTTTAAGCCTTCTTTGTAATGGAAAATATTTTGATGAGAAAGTATTCTTCCCTATAAAGAGACAAATTTCAAAACAAGAACATCGTCTCAAAAAAGTAAAAAAATAATTATTTCTATTAATTAAACTAAAAAATATGTTTAATTAATGAATGAAGTAAATTAGATAAGTTATTGAGAGATTTCGGGGCTTCAAATCGTTCGTAATGAAATAATTTACTATTAATTAAATTGGCTTGAGATGAGAATAATTTTGACGTGAAAAAGCAAAAACGATTCGACTGCTTCGAAACTTTTGAACGGTAGTGTATATATATTATGGAACATTTCAAGTTCAGGGGCGAATATAGTTCGGAAAGTGAATCAAAGTATTCGCAGAGATCGATGCACATTAATCAATTGGAAGTTGAACACACGATTGGGGAAGGAGAGACTCCCGCGACGTTTGACGTTACTTTGCGACGCGTACGTGACATATGCTTTGCGTCTTTCATAAAATATGTATGCATGCATGTATGTACGTATACTTATGAAAACGCGAGTATGCATAAGGACGCACGAGGTGCGATTATGTTTCATCGGCACAATGATGGAGCGACAGGAGCGGTAAGCGGCGATAGACTCGTAAACGATTAAGCAAAAAGCTTATTCGTGCACTTTTTTCACAACGGCGATTTAGTTTTCGCGTATTTGATACGCAGCCGTTTAATAACGATTAATTAACGTGTATATATATATATATATTTATATATTATAATATATTTATATTTATATTTATATTTGTATTATTTAATATTGAATAACTATTCGATTTGACCGCGTCGGGCGTATTATTTTTCTGCCAAAATGACCGAAATCCAATTTTCCGTAATGAACATTGAACTTTTCGATACGCGGAAATGTTGAATTTTGGCAAATAGGTTATTCGGGATTGAATTAAAAAACAATTCAGAGTTAATAAATGCGATATGTGAAAAGTGATAATGAGATAATTGAAATGATAAGATTCATCTTTCCGGGATGATTTTCGATGCGGTTTATTGAAACTCGCGATTCGATCGATGGCGGGTTAAATGCTACATGATTGTCTCTTTGCCGAGAGGCGAGGGGGATGAGGTCATGGGGTGAGGATGGAGGGAGGAAGGTTGTTCTTATTAGCTATTTACTGACGGTGGTTAGCCCGTGTAGATGGCTGGTTTATCGGGAAATTCGCTGCAGCAGCGTGTATCCAATATGAGCCGGAGATGGGAAAATCTTCGAGCTTTGTCCAGGAGTTTTACTTACAGTTTCATCGTTTTCTAACTCAGCGCGAGATGAACCATTCGATTAACGAGCAACGCTGCCAACAGTCCCCACATATCCGGTCTCATCGTACTTCCATGACCTTGAACTTTGTGAAAAGAGAGAGAGGGAAGATAAAAATGATTATTTAATTGAATAAAAAGCAAATTGGTGGACTATATTTCTCGTTAGTATTTTCGACAAAATTATTCATCGATGTTTCGATTTTGCATAATGAAAATCTCCATGGACCCAAATGCCTCTGCTGGCGAATCAGCAGTATCCTTAATCGAATAAAAAGACTGGGGGCTGCGTCGAATTATTTCGCGTCCTGCCACAAAACGAGAGAGTTCCATTTGGACGAGAGCTTGTTATATTTTACGTACTTGCGAATGGTTTATTATTTAGATGCGCCCGCGAGAGACACTCTTATTCTGCATTCTCTATGTGTATAGATCATTGCGTAAATAAATAAAATCGCCACGTGGAGTAAAGGCTTGCGGAGAATATATATATAATATATTATATTAGCGTGTGGGAGACGATGGATGAAGGGGCGAGGACCAAGGGCGAAGGGTCGCGTAGGTTTGGTTTGGTTAATTGATAATCCCATTAGCGCATCGAGGCTGTAAACTCTGTCGGGCTGATTGAATTTACCGGTACCGATCGAAGCTTTGGACCAAATTCAGGCCGTTCCCACGAGTGTGTTCTCCAGTCTCTCTCTCTCTCTCTCGGTCTCTCTCTCCCTCTTACTCTCTTGTTCTCTCTCGTTGCTATTCTCCAATTAGAGAATCGATTGGTAACGAGAAATGACAGGATCATTTCTCCCCAACCATCGCTCTATGTATCTTCTCATTTTTTATACTCTTGGCTGGTACAGTGGTTAAAAATACATGAAAGAACATTCTTTCTCTCTCTCTCTCTCTCTCTCTCTCGCTCCCTCTCTCGGTGATTTTGATTCCACGTTTAATCAATCCGCCTATCGATAAGCTAACAATTAATATGGTAATTTCTATTAACTTACCGAATACTTGAGTGTCCCTCAAGTCCTTTAGCTTATCGCTGTTTGAACCGCTCGTCTCGACAATTGCCTCGCATCTTTTATCAATGTAACATATTTTATAATATGAATTATTACGTAGAAAGAGAAATAATAAATTGATATATAATTAGAAGAATGAATGAAAGATACTTTTGGAAAATACATAAATCTATTGTTTTTTGCTGGAAATGCTTCTGGTTTGCCCTTCATGTTTTGCTCACCTGACGTTTATCCGACCAGCGGACAGATGATGAGGTCCAAGCTCGAGACGCAGACTCGACACCGTCGACAAAAGCTCATCGTGCTTGTTCGTTATCACACTGTCCGGTTCGACCTGAAAACAAAGTTTCCATCCTCTTTCTTTTCTTTTTTTCTTTTTACTACATTCCCATCAGCTAGTGCGGATGATCGTAGGAATATTTTTACTCTTGATTAATGAAGGTTTTAAATATCTCATCTTTCGTGTTATAACCTTTTGACCATTGATGAACCAAGTGAGACGAGCTGCTGGATAAGACTTGTCGCTCGTGCAATTCAACGTCAAAATATCACCGCTCGCGTATATTTTTTCCTCGCCCGTGATTCGAGGACTCGTTCGCGGAGGAACTGGAATAATAATCGTTGTTATCATTGTTATTGAGCCGAGGGTGATTTTTACGCCATGGGAAAAGCTTTATTTAAATCTAAGAATGCAGAGCCAAGAATGAATTCAGCCTTTTATTGCCTATCACAAATGCTTAAGATTCAATTTATGAATTCAGCAAATGGGAATAATAACAAAATAAATTCTACGTCAATATTTGTGGTAAAAATTATTATTCTGATGTACTGAAACGTAAATAAGAGTGTAATAATTGTATTTGCTATTACTTATGAGATTTTACTTTGTTTAAACATACCAAGAACAATAAATTTGATTCTAGATTCATTAAAATTTAAACTTAGTTCCATAATTATTTTTTGCATCAAATTATTTTTAGTTCGATATTATCGTGTTATTGTCTACAACACAATTCTCACCTACAACTTCCATAAGTGCTTCCGCTTGAACCGAAGGGAAATTCGATGCATCGGCTATTACATCACACTTGTAAACGCCCCTAGTTTCCAAGTTGACGTCGTCGAGAATAACCTTCTGGCCGTCAGAAGCGTGATGCTGTAATAATCGAAAAATGGATTATCTAAAGAGCGTTCCTTCGAGTGTTTTATTTCTTTTCGTGATGGTATAGAAGATGCTATATAAATATGCGATCGCGACGACTCGCGGCATCCTCAAATCATTGGAGAGGGAGGAAAAGAAAGAGAGCAAAAGGGAGAAATAGTAAAAGACGAGAAAAGGGATAGAAACTGCGACAAGGAAACCCGCAATTCCCCATAGAGTAAACCCATTAACGGAAACTGCAACTTGGCAACTTTGTTACCATTCTCGTTTCTCTCATTCTCTCTCTTCTCTTACCACTTCGTGTGTAATCTATTTCCCTTATTTTTTTCGTTCGTTTTCTTTTTTATTCTCTTTTCTGTCGCGCAAATTTATGCCCAAGAGGATTTTTTCCTGCTGGCGTATACTGAAAATATTTTTCAGCTTGTTATGTAGGTCTGTCGTAAGCTCTTCTATTTTCAAGAGAACTCGATGAAGTATACACTCCTAGTGATTCGGACGAAGTTGTAATAGCCGCATTCTTTATTTTTTTAAGTTTATATTTTTGGATGGTGTACACCGTTCAACTTTTAATGGCTCTTTTCATTCGGGTTCATTCATGGGCAGGGTGTCAGGTCTTCAAGCGACATCTCGCCACCGTGTCATCTCTCCTGGGTAATTCGCCTTCGGGTAAATTCTCCAACTGTGTCAACTCTACATCGTAGCAAGAGCGCAAGCGGGTAAATCGCCCGTAGGGCTAGTCCCGATCGCAGCAGTTCGACATTTCCCCGACTTTCGTTCATCCCCACTTTTCACCGTCAGGCTCCGATTCGGACCGAGGAAATCCCCTCCGTGCCGATCGGCCCGGGCGATATGCCTTCGTTGAAACTCTACAACTGTGTCAAGTCTACATCGTGCCAAATGCTTATGCGTGCAAGCAGTGCGTAGGGCAAGTCCCGTCCGTGGCAGTTCGACATTTCCCCTACGTTCGCGTATCCCCACTTTTCGTCTTAAGACTCAGATTCGGGCCGGGCAAGCCCCCACCGTGCGAATCGCTCCGCGCGGCGTGCCTTTGAGGAAACTCTCCAACTGTAGCAACTCTACATCGTGTCAAACGCACAACCGTGTCAACCCACCAGCGCGCCAACTCTTATATATAGCAGTTCAGTATATACCCGACGTTCAGCATATACTTTCCGAATAGAATCACCCGTACCCGACGAAAACTTTATACCAGCGAATGAATTTTTCCATGTATACCGACTACCCGTTCCGTAAGTTCTCCAGTTTATCGACAAATTTCGAATGGGAATCTCACGAGTGGCATTTTTGTCATAGTTTTATTGTTCAATAATGCACCGAAAATATATTCATAGCGATCATAACATATATTCGATCTCCTTCAATTTCTTCTTTCTTCTGCTTAATTGAGAGAATTGATAAGTAATAGAAAGATCACGTAAGAAAAAAATTGTTAAACGAATAGCTGGATATTTTTTTGTTTCCATCGGAAATGAGATTTAGTGTCTCAAAAGGATGTTGCATTTTCTTCAGAATTTGATATCTTTAGGGATTTAGGGATTTTGTGATGAGGTCATTTTTTCGATTTTTACAGGTAGATGAATTATTGATTTTGAGCTCAACCCTTCTATGTTCAAGCTAGGATAACTCGGGAACTATGGGTCCTAAAATGAAAATGTCAATGTTATCACCAGTGTCAATGTTATGCAATTTTCGATGTACCTTCGATTTGTTTATTTAATTTTATTTTTTCTATAAAGAAATGAGGTTTTCTTGAAAACCCTGTTTTTGATTTTTGCTTTTTATTTCTTTTTTTTTTAACTAGGTGAATTTACAAAATTTTGAAGCGCTGGTTTAGCGGGACAGACCTTTGTTGTAGGAGCTACAACTATTTCAACTTGGCTTATTTCAGATTTTTTTTTTCGAAAAAACATGGATATACTTTTTTTCAGCAAATTTATACGTTTTTGTTTAAGCGTACGTTAGAAATCGAAAGTAAATACTGTTAATAATTTTTCTTGTAGAACTCATATAGTTTCTAAGTTGTCTCGATTCTTATATTCACATCCGTGAAGATAAAGACGAGCAACATTATTATTGACAGAAAGTTTGAAATTTTCTGTTTTCCATGCGAATATCAATGGAATAATTTGGTTCGGATTAGTAAACCAAGTAATAAATAAAGGAAATCGGATTCATAATTGAAAGGAATGATGCGGAATTTCCGTTCATCTTCGTGATTTAATATTCAATGCATTTCTTTATCTTCACGTTTATTCACCTTTCACTTCATCACGTTATTCGTCTTTATCTTCACGGATGTGAATATAAGAATCGAGACAATTTAGAAACTATATGAGTTCTACAAGAAAAATTATTAACAGTATTTACTTTCGATTTCTAACGTACGCTTAAACAAAAACGTATAAATTTGCTGAAAAAAAGTATATCCATGTTTTTTCGAAAAAAAAATCTGAAATAAGCCAAGTTGAAATAGTTGTAGCTCCTACAACAAAGGTCTGTCCCGCTAAACCAGCGCTTCAAAATTTTGTAAATTCACCTAGTTAAAAAAAAAAGAAATAAAAAGCAAAAATCAAAAACAGGGTTTTCAAGAAAACCTCATTGCTTTATAGAAAAAATAAAATAAAATAAACAAATCGAAGGTACATCGAAAATTGCATAACATTGACACTGGTGATAACATTGACATTTTCATTTTAGGACCCATAGTTCCCGAGTTATCCTAGCTTGAACATAGAAGGGTTGAGCTCAAAATCAATAATTCATCTACCTGTAAAAATCGAAAAAATGACCTCATCACAAAATCCCTAAATCCCTAAAGATATCAAATTCTGAAGAAAATGCAACATCCTTTTGAGACACTAAATCTCATTTCCGATGGAAACAAAAAAATATCCAGCTATTCGTTTAACAATTTTTTTCTTACGTGATCTTTCTATTACTTATCAATTCTCTCAATTAAGCAGAAGAAAGAAGAAATTGAAGGAGATCGAATATATGTTATGATCGCTATGAATATATTTTCGGTGCATTATTGAACAATAAAACTATGACAAAAATGCCACTCGTGAGATTCCCATTCGAAATTTGTCGATAAACTGGAGAACTTACGGAACGGGTAGTCGGTATACATGGAAAAATTCATTCGCTGGTATAAAGTTTTCGTCGGGTACGGGTGATTCTATTCGGAAAGTATATGCTGAACGTCGGGTATATACTGAACTGCTATATATAAGAGTTGGCGCGCTGGTGGGTTGACACGGTTGTGCGTTTGACACGATGTAGAGTTGCTACAGTTGGAGAGTTTCCTCAAAGGCACGCCGCGCGGAGCGATTCGCACGGTGGGGGCTTGCCCGGCCCGAATCTGAGTCTTAAGACGAAAAGTGGGGATACGCGAACGTAGGGGAAATGTCGAACTGCCACGGACGGGACTTGCCCTACGCACTGCTTGCACGCATAAGCATTTGGCACGATGTAGACTTGACACAGTTGTAGAGTTTCAACGAAGGCATATCGCCCGGGCCGATCGGCACGGAGGGGATTTCCTCGGTCCGAATCGGAGCCTGACGGTGAAAAGTGGGGATGAACGAAAGTCGGGGAAATATCAAACTGCTGCGATCGGGACTAGCCCTACGGGCGATTTACCCGCTTGCGCTCTTGCTACGATGTAGAGTTGACACAGTTGGAGAATTTACCCGAAGGCGAATTACCCAGGAGAGATGACACGGTGGCGAGATGTCGCTTGAAGACCTGACACCCTGCCCATTCATGAATAAAGAAAAAGTTCGAGTGTCGTCGAAATAATGTTTCGAAAGTCTTCAATTGAATCTTCCAACAATTTCTCTTTCATGGTCCTTATAATTCTAAACGATGATTTCTCGCCTATATAATTCGTCGCAAACTTACGTTAAGGTTTACTCCTTCGACCGGATGGCTTATCTGATTCGGTTTGGCTTTTGGCTCGTATTTGTAAAATTCTTCGTTATCCTTGTACCACGTCACCGAGTAGAGCGTGTCCGATTCCAAATCGTACCTGCAACCAATTTACGTCGTGATTCCAGCAGCCATAATTTAAGACTACACTACTGATCATTTTATTTATTAACACTTAATTATAACATGTCACGAATTATACAATAGAAATATTGTACTAAAATAAAAATAAGATTTTTTAATTAATTATCATCAATCAAATGAAATTAATTTTAAGCTAAAATTTCAATGTTATTTCGCTATTTTTTAATTTAAGTTTGACACGTTTTACTAGATATTAAAATTTTTAAGGAAGTTGTATCGATATTTATATGACATCATACGAAAAATACATTATATTTGATTATTCCAAGTTAATGTATTGAAATTTGGCGTGAATCTTTTTGAACAGCATTTAATTATGTGTGAAAAATTTGGAGAGGTTTCACCGCCTGGTAATCGAGATATTCATTGTTGAAAATGACAAGTTTAACATGGGCTCTTATGGAAGCTTTCAAAAAATTGCGAACTTCAACAATAAATATCTCAATATTGAGACGATGAATCATCGGCATATTCCGCCAGAAGTTTAATACTGTCTTAAGCTTTCTATTTACAAAATTTTATTGTGTAAAGTTGGAAAATAATGTTTACATGAGAAACGATACAACCTCCTTAAGGCATTCCGGAAAAATAGCTTGTATTAAAAAAAGGAATTTTCGTTTCATTTTCATCAAAATTTGATTTAGGAAAAATGTTAAGTATTTTGTATTGTTCCTTTGTTTCCGTGATTTTGCACGGTAATTTTTGCCATTCTTTCACTGCGGAGATGTTCGAGGGATGTTCGAAGGAAAAAAAGAAGAATAATAAAAAGAGAATGGGGAGGCTGTCAGCTAGTAACACGTAGGATACCATAATATGGGATCGTAAGCAAAATAGCGTGTTACTAGAATATTATAGCATGGCTGCGATGAGGGTTTCAAAGAGCTAGGATTATAGAAAGCCGGCGGAAGCCAGTTTAGATATTATATGCGTACATACTAGAACACAACTTTGTTCGCGTGTACTTTGCTTTACCCACATGTTATAATTATTATCAGGGTTATTATTATTATTATTATTAACAAGATTGCCAGGTTCCTTGATGTGCCTCGTGTCTGATTGACCCAGCTGCAATAATCAATAGTTCCTCTGGCATTTGTCGGATCGAATAACGTTTAAAACATTTCTGACACCATTCCTTGACCTGAATCCGAAATTATGTTACAACGTTTTTATTTATTATTTCTATTTTTATAAAGAGACCTGATATTTTGTGAGACATTAATAAAATGACGGAATTTCGATTGTTTCGAAAATGGGATAACGTTTGATTATAATGAAGTTTAAATTATTATTATAAACATTTGATACATTTTTTTGCAGATCCCAAATGCCGAATACCATATTTTTATAGATAAATTTTAATGTCAAGGATTAGTTGAATTTGGGTAAAAAAAAAATGTATAAAATATTTTAAACAAATGGTTAAAGCGAGAGGAACTTGTTGAGCCAACCACAACTCTAATTCACTTAACATCGTAATTTTTCACGTTTGATCGAATTTTCAGACTTCATCGGTGGATGACATTTTTTATTAATCCAGTGCCATTCATGAACATCGAAGGGAGCCAAGTGCGTTATAGAATTTCTATCCAGTAAATTAAAGGACAAAGAGGGTAGCAGGTCGTTTACGTGCGCCGATCCTCTCTCGTATTATATTTTCTGTCCACTCATTATTGTTACTCGAACCCCTTTGACGTAGCTCTTTTCAGTCACGTTTCGCGAAGCGCTCAACCCACTCTACTTCAAACCCGACTCTTCTCTCTTGATTAAAAAGCAAAAAAAAAAATAATAAATAAATAAAATAAAATTCTAAGCGAGAGGACGAATTGAGTGAATTCTTACCTGCACTCCAGATGTGCCTTCTTGGTGCTGTAGGTAAATGCTGGAACAATCATCTGTCGAATCTTCAGCGCACTAACTGCAACATGTAATTGACAATAAAGTGCATTTGGAGGCTTGAATAAAAATGATAGAAAAATACAAAAAATCATGATAAATGATAAATTTTTATTTTCACGATCGATCGACTAGCCAAAAAATATAGATAACAAAGTTTATAATGGTCCTAGATTTTTACAAACCAACAGACTTGCATCCTGAATTTGAAAAATTGCAGAAACTATAATTTGATGATTAAAAATCACGATAGTATCGCAACCCTTTCGTAGACACCGGGGAGTTAGTAAGAATTATCATGTAACATCATCAGGTAGTTTTGTGGTGAGAGTATTTGAGGTAGATACATAAATATCGGGATTGGTGTTGTACCGGAAACTTTGGACGGTTTTTAAGTCGTTGCGAATGAGTCTCGAGCGAAAGCTTTACAGAGGGCTTTATCGCGTGTATGACGAGTATCGATTTTGTGCCAGAGCTCACAAGAGGTCGTAAAGCTACTCTACCATGGGATCGACTCCTGGTTCTTGGTATACCTTTACCGATAGCTACTATTTCTATGGTTTTGTTGGCACATGACGCACACAAAGTTCTCTCATTGTTGTCGTTCACTCTAGTCTCTTCTAGCACGCACTAGATATACTTATATATGTATGAATGTGTATATAATATATAAGGGCACTTGTACATGTGCCCTTACGCAAAAAGCAGCACCGAAACGGCACCTAATGAGAACAAGAATGGCAAAAGAGGGGAAATCGATGTTGGCGAACCGACGAGAGGTGACCGACGAGTGAGTCAGCCAAAACACGCCAACGTAACGCGGCTCGAAACATAAATATTAATTGGTGTACCCCTGGAGTGTTGAATACATATATATATGCATTATCCATACATATAGGGTACTTGCGGTCACGATGCCAAAATCCACTCGCCCTCCCGCCGTCCCTTACACAAACTCACGCACCCATGGACAGAAATATGCATATTTACTCACACAAAAGCTTTTAAATGTTCACCAAGTGCGTATTACCGGGCATATATAGATGTTACGGAATAAGTACATATTTGCGATACCGCTCTCTCTCTCTCTCTCTCTCTCTCTCTCTCTCTCTCTCTCTCTCTCTCTCTCTCTCTCTCTCTCTCTCTCTCTCTCTCTCTCTCTCTCTCTCTCTCTCTCTCTCCCCCCCTCTCCTTCTCTCCCCCCCTCGCTCTATCTCTCTTTCTCCCCCTCTTTCTCTATCTCTCTCTCCCCCCCTCTCTCTCTCACCCCCTCTCTCTCTCTCTTTCCCTCTCTCTCTCCCTCCCTCTCTCCCTCTCTCTCTCCCTCTCTCTTTCCCTCTCTCTCTCTCTCCCTCTCTCTCTCTCTCTCCCTCCCCCCCCCTCTCTCTCTCTCTCTCTTTCTCTCTCCATCGCTCTCTATCTCTATCTCTGTTTCAAATATTGCAAATTATATTAACGACGAGTTTAAAATTCAGTGATTTTATTCGTTGAGTGATACCATCGAGTTTCCGTTTTTTTTTTCTTTTTTCTTTCATTGCTTGAGCGTGTTATTATCCTCATTAATTCTGTATGTGATGAAATCAGTTATTCCAGTATTATAATCCAACGGCGGATTTTTTTTATGATGACTTTTATGTGATGTTTGGGAGATTTACATTGATGTGTTCTATTGAATTCTGCTGATGTTTTTAACATCGTACGCATTTGATAGAAATGGATACTACCCCGCACAAGTATCTGACCACTTCAAATTGCTGTAAAAGTCTTTCATTGCATTTTATTTAATAGCCAGCAAAATTGCTTAATTTAAAATTTAACTCTCAAATACCATTCCGGGTTTCGAAGACCTGTAAGAAAGTCAATTTTATTTTAACTGCAAAATTTCTTTTTTCGAATATCCTAAAAACAGAAGATCAATCAGATAATTTTTCTCATTCATTATCTGGTGTATCGTTTTAAAAATATATTCAAAATTGGCGAATTATATTTAAATAAATCTCCACAGGAAAACTCTGAATGACTGTTCCATGATAATCGGCAAATCCTGGAATACGAACTTCTCAAAAATATTTCCAAATTTTGAATACGATACTCTCTTTTGGAACAATCCTCTGCTTTTTGAATCATTTTATTTCATTGATTTATTCTTATCTTACATTTATATTTGTGAATTTTTTATGGAGTTCGAGACTCTATTCGAACCTGGTAATCGAGGCGGCGAATCTCGATGGAAATATAATTCCAAACACGCAAAAACGAAGGTAGAAAAGTATGTTTTATCATTTCTCTTTTTTATTTAATTGTTTTCACTACTGGAAATAAGTGTCGACAAATACTTTTGAACGTTACTGTACACGACTGTATTGTGATAAAAATCACATTGCCAATATTTTTGGCGTGATGCACTCGCGAAATATTATCGGTTTATCAGTGTGAACTTTCGTTTTGTGTATTATAAAACATCGTTCGTTGATCGAATATTCTCCATCGTGGACGAACACGCGAGAGACGGATGCTTGTCAAATTGATTCTAAATGGCGAATCCCGCGGTGATCCTAGTTGCCACAGGAAATTGAATAAAATCTAATATCGTTTTGGTACCGCAACTGCAGCACGCATAAATATCGATCGAGTGGAACCACGGTCGAGTAAGTTTTATATACGAGAGAGCGTTTCACCGCACTATCGCGAACATATATTTAGCCGCTCCTATGACCGAACGCACGTATATATTCTGTGATATCGAGAAAAAAAATTCGCCAATTACCGCGCTACTGCGAAAAAAAGAAATAAAACCCCGAGTAAACTTTCTCGTTCTGCGTCGGGAATAAAAATAATAATCGCTAATCGATTAGAGTGTCTGTGATAATTTTATATGAGTATTTAAGTGTAGAGAAAAAAACGTTGAACTTCAACCGTTCGATTCTATGTAATTTGAAATATCATCGTCAACTCATTATACGAATAAGAAATATTAGAAAAATACGATCTACGTTCTCAAATCACAAGAAAAATTACAAGAAAACTTTTGCTCGAGATACTAAAAGACGTTTGTTCTAGCAGCTTCCTTCTGATTTTGAAACAGAGTAAAATCTCAGAATAAAAAAAACTAATTACGTTTTAATGCGACCATAGACTTTATTTTTATTCCTCTTCATGATGTAATTCTCAATTTCATATTCCGAGATTGTAAAACCGTCAAACGAGGATCCACTTCGTGTCGTGTCGACAGTTTCATAAACTCTGAATCGAATCAATTAAAAACTTCCGGGACCATTTTTTTTCTCTTCAATTTTCGGTCCATCAATTAAATTGTTCCAGCGTATCTGTGATAAAGTTATGAGATTATATACTTATAACTATAATAACTACTATTAAAACATCTAATTATGTATATTTTATCAAATTCTTCAACGAGATCTTTTATGCTGCACAAGGATAAATATGCTTCGAACTCTCCACCGGGTTATAATTTTTTAATGGCTTGAACGAGGATTTTATAGATAAATGGGGAATGCAACGATCCTTGGGGGATATTTATAAATGAAAGTATTTGAAAGATTGCGGAGTTTATTCGCGTAACGGGAACACATATCGATATTTTCTTCCCTGTACTCTGTGCTCTTTAAAGCGGTGGAACATTGACCCTCCGTGGAGGATTATTTTTCCGGCGAACGGTAAAGTTTAAGAAACTCTCCTTAATTAAATTGATAAACATATATCACACGTTTTTATTTTATATTCATAAAGACACCTGGATTCTAGGTTAAAGCGTCTTTGAATAATGGTCGGGATCGCATGTGGCTCGTATACGACACTACATTACATGCAATATCCGGTGGTGCGTAATGGCGTTACGTTTATTTACGGGCACTTTATGAAATAATAAAAAGCCAACGAATTTATGCGGTATATGTAAAGTGTGTGTTAAATATGAATGGCAATTCATAAAGTTTGAGGAGCGGGCCTTTTTGGATTAAAGCTAGGGACGAGAAGGGCGGCGGGTGGTGTCTTGGAAAACCAAAGTAAACTCGCGTCAGTAAATCCACATACGGAGGGAATATTGAGCTTTATACACATGAATATCAAAAGCGGATATATACTTGAAACGACAGGCTCGTGTCGTGGACTTGCCAGGATACACAGGAGTAGTACTACCAGCAGCTTATGTGCGGTATATATGAGGCTGAATGAAAAGCAACGGGGAACTTAATTAACCATGGCCGTAATAGAGCCTCTGGCAGGCGTTCGTTAAATTTTATTCAACGCTACAATTACGTCGAGCTCGCGATTAAAGCGCGAGACGCGCGCGGCCCAAGTTTCATTACGGGTACGTTCTGTTTCGTCCTGGGTTGCTGCAATGTGAGTCGCCGATCTCGTATAGTTGTGTGATAAAGCCGAATCCATTTCTGAGCGAGTACATGTAGTATTTGTGACACACAAATAATACACGTTGCGAATAACTGCGGCTATATACGTTCTGACAGAGACGAACTTTGAAGAAGAAAAAAATGCAATAAAATTATATAAAAAAATTCGTCCTTCCCATTCACTTTTTAGCTATTTCTTTACCTGGAATTTCTTCATTTTCTCTCTTTCTTTTTTTCTCTTTTTATCTTGATACATGTCTCTTATTGAAAGCCTCATTTTACTTTCTACCTCTGATATTTCTGCCTGTGCGCTTTCTGCTAAAATTCTACTTTATATCTAGAGACGCGACAGCGTCTTGACGCCAAGTATTTAAAAGACAGTTTTTAAACGGCGAAGGCAAGTCGCGCTGCGTATCTAAACTCGAGATTGCTCGATTTTCCGTTATTATTATATTCTCCGTTATTATTAACAAGGAAAAGTTTACCTGTGGATTTCAACGTGCTTTTTTCTTTAAAAAATCATCCCTACTAATTTTCATCGAGGTTCCTTTTCCTCCGTTGAAATATTCACTGAAACATTTCAAGTGAAATTTTACGAGACGTATCAACGTGGAACACGTGATCCAGTTGTACAAAAATTAACATACAGTCATCTTTACTGAGTAAATAACAAGTGAAAATTACATTTTATCATTTATTGAGGTATATCGATGAATTTAAGCCATCCAGGATGAAGGGCTGACAATTTTTGTAGTTACACATAAATACGGAATTAATTGATATTTGCAACTTCGTAAACATCGACTGCAGTTTCCAGACATTTATCCCTACAAGCATATATGTACGTCAAGACTTATTGAATTTTTACATTCGGTATTTCTAAGATTTCGTAATAAAAAATTGATCACTGTATTCCGCGAATATTCTTGAATATAAAAGTGCTTGGAGTTTTGGACGTTGCCGTTAAAGATGGACTGAAAAATAAAAAAGGATTCGGTGTAAAATGATTGAGATTTCCACAGGAATGACACGGAAAAGAGTGCGAGAGCGCTTAGCAACTCTGTATTCGGCGTCTGCTAGGACATGCCTTCAGACATGACAGATTGTCAATATGATTGTGTTTTTTTTCCTATTCTCGAATGTTTTTACCGTATTTGATAAATTTTACCGTATTTGACAGTTTCGGCAGACGACAGTAACGGCCATGATGCGTTTTACAATCCACTACGCTCGTCAAATTTCAATTATTAAACATTTTTTGAACAACAATATCATATAAAAATATCCATTATTCGTTGTTTATATTTCGAAAATAATGAAATCATAATTTTTAAAGTCAGTTTTGCATTTGCAAACTTTGGTCGACAATAAATATTGCAAAGATCACATAGACGTCACCGATCTACCTTAACTGATAAATCGATAATTTCACCATTTGTGGCTTTACTCCCTGGAAGTTGTGGACATACGATAAACAATCAATACTACTCGATAAATTGTTAACCCTTGAACTCACAGACCGTCCTCTTGTGTGACCCAAAGTTTGTCGCCGTTATTTCTCAATATAACTTCCTAAGTTTAACGTATTTTTCAATCGATACTTCAAAGATTGAGAAAGAAAACATATCGCGATATTTACCGTTGAACTCTTGCTTTTCAAAATATTTGTAAAAATACTTTTTTCATCAAAAAAAAAAAAAAAAAAAAAGAATCACCAACAGATTGGAAAGCTGGGAATTATTGCACTTCTGGAGGATGAAATCTTGCATCGTTGAAACGCAGTAAAATGTATTGTTTTTGATTGCATTTTTTAAAAACTTATTTACAATCCTAAAGTAACAAAAGAACTCGACACTTTTTTGCAACCCAAAAATCACATCTGCAGAAAAGTGGACGACGTCAGACGTGAATAAACTACGAAATAAAAATAATATTTATCGTTGGTTTCCAACGGTGCAACTTCAATCCTATGAACTTCTGGTTATCGTTCGACAAGAGTCGGGGGTGTGTTATCGTCTGAATAGTGCTAAACACAATGCACTCACCGTCCTGGTATTGAAGAAAAAGTTGTTGCAGCATGAGCAGCAAAATCACCGGTGAAATTGAAAAATCCATTTTGCGAAATTTGATAAACTCCCGTAAAATTTCCGTGCTAATAAAACGCAGATAGAGACAAAATGCTGAGACTTTAACTAAAATCCGCTACACTTACGATCGGGAAGCATGGTTATCATTGGCGATTAATCGCAGAATTAGAGCTGCGAAATGATGCGTAAAAATAGATAAATGTAACGCGATCGAATCTTTTCTTGATCCGAATGATCTCGCGATCTCGTTTAGTGTCCCGTACGAGCATTTTCCCCTTTGGGTCCTGGAGCTCGTTAACCAACTTCAATCTTTACATATACATATTTATGTATATAGTTCCGGTTGTAAGACTTTTTGTCGTACTCATCGTAGTTTCGCTATCGATTATTCGATTATTCACCAGGCGGGACGAAGCACGAGACTCGACGAAATAAAACCACCACGACGAGGGAATATCTCGCGCACTGTGATCCTTCTCAACATCGGCAACCTCTAGACGATGCCGATGTACTCTATGTATACATACAAACACATAAAAATATATAGATAAACATATATATGTCTATGTATATATAAAGACGTAGCAACCCTCGCACAACTTAATTGCTACGTCATTGTTATTCTACTGTCAATTAAATTTAACGACTACCCGCTAGAGTTTCTCGTTGTATTTTCCTCCCGAATGATATTACAGATCGAACCATTTGACCTCCCGCGCACGAAACTCAACACCGCGACGATGATCGTTCCGCAATTTCTTTTGTACGAGTCTTGTTGCACAATCTTTAAAAACTTTTTCAAATCGCATTAAAGTACTTTTATCTGTTATGTTCCTTCGTAATTGCTGTTTTAATTTCTTTTTAATCGCAATTTGATGCACTTGGATATAAACGAATGCTATTCCTTTACTATGCACTTTTTCCTCAATGATCTGCTTCCTTCACCATTCATAAATACTGCGGTACGACATTTCACTCATTTATTTCACGACGCATCCCACCCTCGCCCAAATAATTCCACCATCACCAACACCCACCAAGCAGACGAGCCCACGAAGGAATTTCGAATGCAACTTGTTGCAAACTGCTGGGCAAACCGGCCTGTTGGCATGCCGGGAGAGAATTCACGACGCGCGAAACGTTTACACCAACCCTTTGCCTCTATATGCATGCGCGGACATTTGTTCCCCAATGAGATAACTCTTCGCTTTCAATGCGCGACGACACCGATTCTCCCACGAGGTTTCTGTACCCCATTTATCGAAAGTTTATGAATAAACACGTGTCGATTCTCCCGTTTGTGTTAAGTCAATGGATTAATACACTTTTTTTTTTAATATGTTCACCCCTCGAATAGTCGAACGTACCTTTTTCTTCATAAAGACAAAAACACTGTTGATAGGAATTTACATAAATACGATCATCAAATTGTTTAAATTAAATTATAATAAAACAATTGTTTAAACCAACTGTTTTTATTTTGGCCTTTTGACTTCGAAGAGACAAGCAAATTGTCACTTTCGTAAATTTTGGCGATTATTCACTGACGTCAATAAAATAATGCAGTCGAATGATTTATTCACGAAAATGTAATCCTTCGACGATTTTTTTAACTGATTTATTATTGCAAAAATTATCTAATTTCTCCACCACATTTTTACATTTTTACAATAATTTATTTATCTTTTTTATTTATAGTCGTCCAATCGTTTTTTCGACTTGCACAATAATTTGGAGAGAAAATCGTTTGAAGGAATTTTATAAAATCAGTACAATTCAAACGATTTCAGATTTTACTCGCGTATGATCCCTGCCGTTTCCGATCACTCGGCGGATGAATTAGATCATGAGGTGATCGAGTTGGTAGCGCGAGCGGCTAATGCCGACTACGAAGCTCGAGGTCGCCGTCGTTTACGCTTACCTCGGTAACACCTGGGCGCACGCGCTTACGAGCTTCATTGGCTCGACACACGCGGCTACCCCTCTTCTTCAGTCACTTATAAATACACACATGTACAAATGCACGTGTATATCACGTAAAATTGCATATAGCCATTCACATACTTATGGAATAATATATTGTTATATATTCCCATATATTCTCGTATGTATCTATGAGCATACATACTTCTATGTGGCCATAAACAATCGTGAGGTGTTTCATACCACAATGCACAAAACTTTCCACATTAGTTACCCCCGGATTTAATGTTTTTTCTTTATTTTCTCCCAACTTTTTCCTCTACGACTTGTTAATTATATTTTAGAAGCAAAAAATTGATTCTTTGAAAACATTTATCATTGTTATTAGCGTTGTATATTATAATGATGCCGTTTATTTTATTCTCTTTCTTTTATTCATTTATTGTACAATAGTATGACGAAATTCTATTTGTACATGAATTACAGCGCTTACACAGAATTTAAAGTATGTGATAATTACAGCACACAAGAAAAGTACGTAGCAGATATGAAATCGGTTATCGATAAACACCGGCATGATAGAGCTATGAAGAGACAAGATTATCCCAATTTTGTAATCGAGTATTATATAGCGCGACAAACGTATCTTTTACCGCGGTCTTTATGAATCTTTTTTATACTCATCGTTTTCGAAGATTGGAGAAGAATACTAGAATACTAGGCCTGGATTTGATGTAATACAATTAACGGATATCTTCAATGATTCGAACGGACGAATTATAGTTTGATATACGGGAATATTGATATAATCTAGAGCACGATACGTCTAATCACCATGATTATCGAAGAGAGAGTGTTCCCTTTACATTAACGGGACAGACCTAGTTGGAACGTCAAAAAAAAGGCCTTTTTTCCGATTTTTTTTTGGTCAAACGATAAAATAATTCACAACAAAAGTTCTTCCGTTTAAAAGATACATATGTAATGTATATGTTGCAATTTTTTCAACGCAATTCATATCGAAATAAGCTGGTGACCGTCAATTGCCGAGGACGCTGCAAAAAAAAACACGGTTTGCGGTGATCAAGCTCACGCTGCAACGGCTCATCTGAAACAAAAAAAACGGAGGGGATTTTTAGTTAATGATATAATGCTCCAGTTGAACGAAGGGTTTTGAAAAATTTCCATTTTTCACAAAATGGCGGCCGTTAAAAGTCAAAAGTGTTTTTTTGACCAAAATATCAGTTCCATTTTTTGCTATTAAAAATAAAAATAATTATCCAAAAAAAAAATCCTTCGTTCATATGGAGGACTACCATGTATAGAAGAATAAGTGATATAAATTTCAACCCGATCGGTAAAGCCGTTCTCGAGCTACAGTGATCACCGACTTCAAAAACATGGTTTCGAGAAAAACGCACTTGAAGTCCGCTACCTGCTTACCTATGGCTCAGACACGACGTGCTACAAAGTCTTGTATTTCGGCGAATAATGGTCCGATTTACATTTACCTGGGCGGAAAATGTTCGTAAGAGATTCTACTTTTTGAAAATGAAATAAAAAAAAATCGATTTTTCGAAAATTCTAACTAGGTCTGTCCCGTTAAACGCAAGCCACCTCTCCCCCTGATTCTTATCCCCACTCCTAGACATCACACCAGGAACATGAAGGTTTCCTTGTATAAGTATTTCCACTACAATATTTCGCTAACATGCTTGAAGATGTAATAATCGATTATTATAATTTTTTATTTATTTATTCATTGATTCGAGATGTTATACATAATTATATGGTTAATAATTTTTATAATCAATTATAACATTTTGTTGGTACTGTCGTAGATTTATAATGACGGTACATGTGATTTATAGTCGCTCTCAAATCGTTTTGTTTTCTCTTCGCTTCGCAATATGGCAACAATTTTATTAACGAGTTAGGGGCAGTTGAGGCGTGAAAAAATGAGTATGTTAAAGAATTTTTTTTTTTTGACAGTAATTAAATTTATTTTGTAAAACTAATGAAACAGTGTTATTATATTATGTTTTAACTTTACTTGACCAAAATTTGAAAAAAAAAAAAAATATTAATTGTAGACGAAGTTATTGCGTTTTTCTCGAAACTATGTTTTCAAAGTCGGTGACTACTGTAATTCAAAAACCACTCGACGGATTTGAATGAAATTTATACAGCTTATTGAAAGCATAAAAAACTAGTACTTCATTGAAGGATTTTTTTTTGAAAGCTTCTATTTTTTATAACAATAAACTAGTGCTTTTTTCCTTGAAAATCAGCGAGTAAACTTTCAGAAGCCGCCATTTTGTTTATTTTCAAAAAAAAGCTTCGATTAAGTACTAGATTAACTATTAAACTGATTTTTTTTTGTTTGATCGATTTTAGATAAATCAGTGAAATGTTCTGATGGTCACTGTAAAGCACTACTTGTGGAACGGGGTCCAACAAAGATGGCAATAACTTCGTCTACAATTAATAATTTTTTTTGAAATTTTAGTCAAGTAAAGTCAAAACATAATATAATAACTCTGTTTCATTAGTTTTATAAAATAAATGTAATTACTGTGAAAAAAAAAATTATTTAAAATACTCATTTTTTCACGCCTCCGACTACCCCTAACCCGTTAAGTCCTTTGAATTTTTATTTTATATTATGAAGCTGGTTGAAAATAGTCGTACTCATCTTAATTATTATTTCCATCGGCTTGATATATGGGATGGATACTGGGCGGCCTTGGATTGACGACGACGAGAGAAACGACGGCTCCAGTTTTCTTCCAGTTTCGATGATTTCTATGACAGTGAATACATACAAGTTTTTATCAGATAGGCAAAGTTTATAGTAGGAGAGTAGCTATTCTCGTTGGACGAGAGCACGAGAACGACTAACTTAAGGGGCAATTAGAGTTTGACACTTTTGAGAAATCGATTTTTTTTTCATTTTTCGAAAGTATATGGGGCATTCTATACCAAATTGACCTATCAAATGAGTTT
Organism: Rhimphoctona megacephalus; assembly: GCA_963989365.1. Lineage (NCBI taxonomy): Eukaryota > Metazoa > Arthropoda > Insecta > Hymenoptera > Ichneumonidae > Rhimphoctona > Rhimphoctona megacephalus. The sequence continues at coordinate 12,168,444 of OZ022421.1, read as the reverse complement.
GCATCTGCGATTTCGCTACAATTGGGATATGTTTTAGTACATATTGAAAGACATTTCTGTGATTTTTTTCGATTTTTTTCGGCCAATAGCTTCGGAGATATCGATTTTTTGAAAATTTGACGATTTTTTTTTCAAATGCCCATAACTTTTTGAAAAATTCATCAATTTTGGTTTTTTTTTTTTAAATTATTCATTTTCAAACGTAGTTTATAGAAAAGAAACGAATTAATTTCTTCGCTTCAGTCATCTACAGTTTTTTTTCAATTTTGTGTTGAAATCGCGTTTTTGAAGATGTGTGGGTCCTTCGATTTTTTTTTTTTTATTCTCAAAAAAACTTGACAGAATTTGAAAATTTTTAAGCCTAGTCCCATCGTGGGCCAAGTATTATTACTATATTTTTTCGATTATTGAAATTTTTTTTTTTTTCTCGAAAGATTTTTGAAAATTCTAGGAATATCATTCCGAAAGGACTTTAACAACTATTCTAAGAAACATAAGTTCTATAATAAATTTTTCATTGAAAACAATGAAAAAAAAAAAATTTGCACACAATGACAAGTACTTGTTAGGTAATAATTTTATTGTGTATTCTGTGTTTATTGTGATTCACTCTTTCTGTCGTTTAAACAATTTAACTACTTTTCCTTGATCGGATAAGGAAAATTGCTTAACTGTAATTGATTCATCTTTATTTGGAACTACACAATGCAATTTTTGAGTACCCGTCACTGGTTTTGCTCGAATATATCGAGATTGCAGAGTATTTTTGTTTTTTTCATAATCAATATTTGATGAATATCTTATTTCAATAGACGGTAAATTGTTAGGATGTGCAGCCCATTCATACAGCTCTTGAGGTGTCGTGATCTGTCGATCATATGGTAATTGTAAGCTTGCTCGTGATGCTAATCTTTTAATTGTGCCGCCAACGCCATCGCAAGGACCTTTTCCATGTGCTGTGGCAAAAAAGTGCCATTCAGCATCTACACCAAAATCTTTTTCGTGGTAATAAAGATTCACAAAATTTTTAATGTTCTTGAATTGCTGTGGCGCGCCATCTGAAAAGTAGCAAATTTTCTTTGCACTTTTCGATATAGTTTTGATGTATTCGATAACAATTTTAATGAATACGTGAACTGCATCAGCATCATGAGAAGTGCAGTCAGATATTATTACTATACTTCTGTGACATAATTCGTCATCTGTCTTGAAATATATCACCACTGGAAATATAGTCGCCTGTTTATTGTTCCAATGGAATCCAGGCGCTGCATCTTGAATTACAAATGCGTAATTTTCGGCAAAATCACATATCACAATAAAATCATCGACTTCTAATGATTCTTTTTTGTATCTTAGAAATTTTGCTTGTTCTTTAGCAATGAAAGCATGAGGCAAAAGATTAATCATCTGAGAACAAAAATCTTCTACAAAGTCAAATGAACTTTTTGTAAAAGTTTCAAGACTCGTTCTAGGATGAGCAACCCAGTGCTTGTAGGTTATATCATCAACATAGTTGTTGTCAAGCAGATTCACTAATACATCTTCGAGTTTATCAATTCCCGGACAATTTGCACATTCGCCATAATAGCAGTTTGTCGAAGGATTTTCGCATATAACGATTTCGAAACAGTCATGATAATCTACTAACGGTTTCGCAAGGTTTTTCGATAATTTGCCCAAGTTACAACCTGAAATCGATTAAAAACAATAATAGTAACTTTTTTAAAGAAAAAAAAAAAAAAGATGAACAGTTAAAGTCCAATTTTTGTATGCTTACCTATAATCATTAGCTTAATGTTCTGGTGCATTGAACAAACACACACGGTATGCGTACCGACAGGCCCAGCAAGAACACATTGCTTTGGACGCATCGAAGCAAATGTTGAAAAGCCAATTTTATAATCCGGATAACGCAGTTTGAAAAGCTGATATAATTCTTTGAGATTTGAAAGAATAAGCCTTTTTTGAATGTGCTCACGTTCGCCATTTTCATTTCGTACGGAAACGAAATCTTTCATACCAGGCATCATCATGCTCATTTCATCATCAACATAAAACTCTGATACCTTCAACTTAATATCTTCAGATAAACGACAGCCTAATCAAAAGGGTTGTAGAATGAGTAAAATTACAAATAATAAAATAATATTAAAAAAGAGTAAACTTTTATTTTTACCTAGCTTTGGATCGCGCAATGACAATATTCCATTTTTTTCCCTCAGGCTTTTAGCAGCTTTAGCTAAATATTTTGTCGAACCCATTACTTTACACATTTTATAAATGGTCCAGTTTGGGGGTAACACAGTGAGGATTTGAATTTTTTGAGATTTGTTAGTATCCTTGTCATGAAACTTCAATTTCAAAGCCTCAATCATTGTCAAATAATCGTCTGAGTCCGATTGGCTTTCAAAACCTTGCCCCAATCCTAATGTGATTGACAAGCTGCTAGCAGTATCGGTGATTTTTGTTTTTAAGTATGTTTCATTGTCTATTTTGTAAGACAATATTGGCGATTGGTTCAACATTTTCAACGCATCGTTAATAACGGGTAGTTGCGAAGCCAAACTTATTTGTGACGAACTACTAGGTTGGGATTCAATTTCTTCACTAGACATCGGCTGTGATTCTAAGACAGAGGAAACGTGAAAATTCGGATGATAAAAAACCGTATAAGGTATTTTTTGACAATTTAAAGATTAAAAAAAAAACAAAAAAAAACCTCATGGTTTACCTCTTATGGGAGATTCGGAAATAGCTTGATTCTCATCATCATCGTCGACGTCCATACCATCACCAGCATCATTGTCAGTCGAATCTTTTGCATGTATAAGATTGAATTGCTTTCTACAGTTCGAACACAAATAGTCGGAACGGAGGAAACTGTGTTTTTTCTGCATGTTTTCTGTGGCTAACCTCAATCCTTTCGTGATATTGTGATTTTTCAATTGAAATGGATTACAACAAGAAAAGTATTTTCTCGAAGTTTCCATGGTACAAAAATTTTGCCTACAACAAAATCAATAATAAATATTTTTGCCACCCGTGCAGGCTAGACGAAAAGCGCGAAGACCAGTTGATAATGTTGTGAAAAACACAGCAGTTTTTTTTAGGTAATGTTAGGTTTTACCAGTAGCGAAAAAGGCGATTGCCACGCCGCCTGACGGCGCTGTTGTGATGCAAGATGCAAGGTAGCAAGAGTACGACTGTAAAATTCGTTCGTTAGCATTAAAAATCAAAATACCAAATATTTATTATAAGAATGATAACAAAAATGAAAAATACTGTATTTTTAAATATTGATTGATGAACGAAGTGTAATTTTTTGTCATGCGACATATAACGAAAAAATTCAAAAATAGTAAAAATACTTGGCCCACGATGGGACTAGGCTTGAAAATTTTCAAATTCTGTCAAGTTTTTTTGAGAATGAAAAAAAAATCGAAGGAGCCACACATTCTCAAAAACGCGATTTCATTCGATCAAGGAAAAGTAGCTAAATTGTTTAAACGACAGAAAGAGTGAATAAATATTCACAATAAAAATATTACCTAACAAGTAATTATGTGTGTGAATTTTTTTTTTTTTCATTGTTTTCAATGAAAAAAAAAAAAAATTTCAAAAATCGAAAAAATATAGTAAAAATACTTGGCCCACGATGGGACTAGGCTTAAAAATTTTCAAATTCTGTCAAGTTTTTTTGAGAATTAAAAAAAAAAAATCGAAGGACCCACACATCTTCAAAAACGCGATTTCAACACAAAATTGAAAAAAAACTGTAGATGACTGGAGCGAAGAAATTGATTCGTTTCTTTTCTATAAACTACGTTTGAAAACGAATAATTTAAAAAAAAAAAACCAAAATTGATGAATTTTTCAAAAAGTTATGGGCATTTGAAAAAAAAATCGTCAAATTTTCAAAAAATCGATATCTCCGAAGCTATTGGCCGAAAAAAATCGAAAAAAATCACAGAAATGTCTTTCAATAAGCACTAAAACATATTCCAATTGTAGCGAAATCGCAGATGCAAACTCATTTGATAGGTCAATTTGATATGGAATGCCCCATATACATGTAATATGGTTGTGTAAAAATTCCAAAACGATCGGAGCAGTCTAAGTATATTTTTCAGCGTCCTTTATATGAGTACCTCAGCGTGCGTACCTGAGCGCCAAAAACTTTGAACGCGTTTTTCTCGAAACACCATTTTTGAAATTGGTCTCCACGAGATCTCAAAAACTACTTGACCGATCCTTATGAAATTTTAATCACATATTCTATATATATATTCCTAGAAATTAACGCTCTACGAAGTTAAAATTTTGATTTTATATTATATTTTTAAAATCTGTTTTGTACAAAAAACTTGTTTTTAATTTTTTTCTGCTTTCATCCGCCATTTTGTCATTTATCGATAAAAATTAATATCCAAGCGTCATTACCTACCTGACGTTATACTTAATCTAACGCACTTTGTATTTTTGGTGTCAGACAAGCCGGTAATTATGCAGTTTGACCACTTTTCCGAAAATCGATGCAAGAATTTTTTTTTTAGCATGAAATGCTTCGATTAGTCACCATTAATGAAATTTCGTCGGGGGAGGCTGACATTTCCTATAAAAACCATAAGTTATGGGATTTTGAAGTTATTGGAAAAATGTGATGAAATAGGGTATATTCGAATATTTAGAAGCTCACATCAGGACAAGTGGACACACACACACACACACACACACACACACACGCACACGCGCACGCGCACACACACACACGCGCGCGCGCGCGCGCGCACGCACACACACACACACACACACACAATTCTACGAATTCATTATCAGTAGAGGCGAAATTCTTCAGTCTTCAAAATTATTTGCAAGGGTGGTGAGATAAGATGGAATAGTAGGGTGCGTGAAATAGTAGGGTGTGTGCTGAACATCTTGGGATGTGTGCGTGAAATAATAGGATGCGTGAAATAGTAGGGTGTGTGCTGAACATCTTGAGATGTGTGCGTGAAATAGTAGGGTGCGTGCTGAACATCTTGGGATGTGTGCGTGAAATAATAGGGTGCGTGAAATAGTAGGGTGTGTGCTAAACATCTTGGGATGTATGCGTAAAATCATAGGGTGCGTGAAATAGTAGGGTGTGTGCTGAACATCTTGGGATGTGTGCGTGAAATAATAGGATGCGTGAAATAGTAGGGTGTGTGCTGAACATCTTGGGATGTGTGCGTGAAATAGTAGGGTGCGTGAAATAGTAGGGTGTGTGCTGAACATCTTGGGATGTGTGCATGAAATAGTAGGGTGTGTGCTGAACATCTTGGGATGTGTGCGTGAAATAGTACGGTGTGTGCTGTGTCTCACCACCCTCGCAAATAATTTTGAAGACTAAAGAATTTCGCCTCTACGGATAATGAATTCGTAGACTTGTGTGCGTGTGTGTGTGTGTGTGTGTGTGTGTGTGTGTCTGCGCGCGCGCGCGCGCGCGCGTGTGTGTCCACTTGTCCTGATGTGAGCTTCTAAATATTCGAATATACCCTATTTCATCACATTTTTCCAATAACTTCAAAACCCCATAACTTATGCTTTTTGCGAAAACAAACAAATCTCTCTCTCTCTCTCTCTCTCTGTGTGTGTGTGTGTGCGCGCGCGTGCGTGCGTGCGTGCGTGCGTGTGTGTGTGTGTGTGTGCGCGCGCGCGCGTGTGTGTGTGTGTGTGTGTGTGTTCCATGACGTAAGCATTGAAATATTCGGAAATGCCGTATTTTATCACGTATTTCTGGTAACTTCAAAACCCCATAACTTATGGTTTTTATGGGAAATGTCAGCCTCCCCCGTCAGAATATTATTAGTAGTGACCAATAGAAGCAGTGCATGCAGAAAAAAAAATATTCCATCGATTTTCGGAAAAGTGGTTAAACTGCATAATTACCGACAAGCCGTTCCTGAGATATCATGGAGACCGTTTGCCTCCTACTTTTCGAGACGCTTTGTTCAAGTGCAGTTTTTGCACATAATAATATAGTAAAATGAATTTAAAAAAAATTTTGTATGTAAATAAATCCTAGATTTATCATCGCCAACATGTTTTATTTCAATATTTTTAACAGCATGCCCAGAAAAAATTCCCAAAAATAGCTTTTTTTTTAGCGTTCAAACTCTAATAGCGCCTTAATCCTTCGTTCGATCGAGGATTATGATTATCACCATCTACGTACGACTCCTCCCCTTTCTCTCGCAATGCCAGAAAATTTCAAAGATAACGGGCAATCCAAGAGTGTACCGTTACAAATAAGGTTTAATCCGATTTCACATTGTATACTGAAAACCCGTTCTTTCGTGAGAGCGGTTTGAAAAAAAAAATAAGTCCGAAAACGGTCATATTTGAGTATATAAGAGTGCGACAGGGTTCGCGCTGGTTTTTTTTTTTTATTAATAATTGGCATCGAGCCGCTACCGCGGCTCTTGATCCCTGTTTCAACAACGCAAAAATCTCGAAATTACTATTTAAGTTGAGCTGAATTTTAATGATAGTAAAGTTAAATATCTTGCTTGCTCGTGGAGATTCGTGTACCGATCATTGCATTTTTAATGTACATTGCAGATTTCAACGAGCACCGAATAATTTTTAACGAGTATAAAAAATTATATTATGCACTAGAACTTTAACGTCAAACTGTTTTTTGAACTTTATAATTAACAATAAATACCAATTTTTACACTCGTTTCCATGATTCTGTATAATAATAACTTTTTTATTCTAGTGTAATATTAATTTTTTAATTATTTTTGTGCAACTCGGAGTGACTGGTCAGTTTTATATTGTTTTATCGATTTTTCTATTGCATCGTTTTCTGCGAGTTAATATTTTTAATTGTATATTTGACATTGTTGAAGTTAGATCTTTTTGAACAAATTATGTAAGGTAAAATAATTATTGATCGTTGAGATAAAATGAAAAAAAAAAGTAGAGCAAAAATAACGTTGCACAAACCCTTTTTCCCATCTTCCTTTTATATCGAAGGATTTTCAAACGACTTAACACAAAATAAAAATACAATGCATCGTTCAAAACTGATAAGTATTTTTATTTTTATTTTTATTATAGATGTTTTTTGTAATACGATGCAGGGACCTTTAACAGGGACCGAAATAAATCCCTCTCGTGGCAGTAATGTCCACGAAGGGAAACGAGGATCATGATCAAAGGTAAAGAGTTCCTCGGCGCGATGACGGCAACTCTCTGCTTTGCTGCCTCCTTCTCCGCAATTCACCATCTCTACAAAATCTACATATCTCGGGGTATAATAACACGCGAAGAAAAGAGGAATAAAGTTCGCGATAGATGAGGGAAGTCAGATCGTTTGAGTTCGCTAAATTTATCTGAGTTTCTATTTTTTTCTTCCAATTTATCCAAGTACGTTTTTATTTACTCAAACATTATTGCTCGTTGCTTATAATTTAAAAAAAATCATAAGTAATCATATTCACGAGTATCGCGCTGTGAACAATGCAATAAATTAAATACAGCGAAATTTGTTTCATTATACATTTATTTACGTGGATCTGTATATATATATGATTTTTTTTCGTTCTTATCAGCGAAATTTATTCGCGCTTAAACAAGAGTTCGATTTTCCGAAGCACTCAGGATTCTGCATTTGTGTTCGTGGAATTTAAAATCCATAGATTCATTTTCATTCCACGAATCTCTACTATATGTATTTAACTTTCTTGATTTATTAAATTGATACTCCATACACGCAATAAATTTACATTTCAATCTGCACATTATTTAATCGTTGGAAAGTATTACAGAATTACGGCGAAATGTACTGAAAAGGGGAACTGCGATTTAGAGCAGTATTAATATGCACTACGATTGATTCGTATAAATGATATTGCATTGGAATGGCAAAAGCATATTTATAGGACAATATTATTTTATGAATCAATAATATTTATTAAAAATTTTATGTTGATCAAATATAAAAAACAAAGGCAGAAAATTTGAAGCTTTAATTTTACGAGGAAAATGATAAGAATAATACAAAAACAATGATAACAATGGTAATGGTAAAAAAAAGAGTTAATTTAGTGAACCGACGTAATTAGCTTTTGGTTGAAATAAAGCGAAAAGAGGATTCATAGAGTTATATTTGGTCAGTACAAAAGACATTTGTAGAAACAATGTAGAAGCTACTCATGTTAGAGGGCTCTGGTTTTGAGAATGAAAGGAGAGCTCGTGTCGGGCATGACACCACATAGAATAGAGGCTTGTGTAATATTATTGTGGTAGAATTGCGTCTGGGCGTTATAGAAGAGCTTTATAACAACACAGTCTGCTGGCTCGCTTCCCAAACAGTCTTTAATCAATTATGTAAAACGCGAACGTACAGAGTATGAGCATCTCGAGTTCCTGACTCGGGACATGCTGCTGCATCCCCACACCATTCAATATCTTTCATCGCCCTATGATTCTCCGTGTATATGAATTTTCTCTTTCGCAGGTGGTTAAAAAACTTCTCGAAATTTGTCATACGTTGCACATTTACTTTATAACACGCAAGTGACTATCACGGAGTTTACTGCGAATTCAAAATATCAAATTGCTCCAAAGTTCACCTGTCTATAACGCTTCAACGTAGCTTCGTTCCTTAATAAACCTCACTCTCATTACTCTTCACTATGACGGTCTAAAGCCACGCGCTTCTACTCTGTAAAGTCTCGTTCTCGAATATCCGAAAGGCCTGCTTCTGAAGCTTTAACGAGATTGAAAAATTTGAATTTCGTCGAGCGGTCCTATATTTCTGGTTGCTATTTAAAAAAAAAAAAAAAAAAACACGAGACAACAATTAGCAAATACGAGGAAAAAGACGGAACAGCCGTGGAAAGTTTCACTGAAAAGTGTTTGAAATTTCCATTTTTTTTACGAACTAACTCTCAAATACTATTCTGGGTCTCAAGCAGGATCCGTACAAAAATGTTATATTCATTCAACCTATAAATATCATTTATTCCATGTTCCGATGACAGAAAATCAGAGGTAATTTTTATGGCATATTCTTCGTATTCGATAATTCGAGTGTCGATTCATAAATAAACGATTAATTTGATGAATTAAATTTGGATACCTCCGTTTGAAGAACACTGTGAGTGACACAAATCCAGTGAATTAAAATAATGAATTAAAATAATTATCACAAATCTCGAAATATCGACTTCTAAAAAATAAATGAAAATTTTGAAGTTCGTCTTTTACGCACAATCCCCATTTCGGATAATTTTATTTCACCCTTTTATTCGTTCATTTAAAACTGAGTTCAAAATATTCAGGCAGAAAAAATACCAACCAGTCAAAAACGAACTGGGGATAGTTTTCTCCCGTTTTTTCTTTTTTACTTCAGGAGAAGAATATGCGAGAGGAAGTCGAGAGCATCTGTAAGGAAAAATAAAAATTCAAGGATTGAAGTGTAGTGATTTTCTTGCCACAATTTATATTTACCTGAGATAAAAAAAATCTTGGAAATTTCTTTCGAGAGGTATATGAACGCAAATGGGTAAAATATAAGAAAAACATGCTGAATATTTATGAGATGAGAAGACTCGTAATGGCATGATGTGACGTTATTTGAAAGATCATGCACGACATTGTTATAGGATATTCTTTTTGTACTACAGCACATGTTGCACCGAAAGGATTATCTTGTCTCTGGTGAAATCAGGCACGTGTACGAAGCGATTGTTGTGTCTGCAAAATGCGGGTATAAGCTGGTGAGGGAAAAAATGATTAGCAGGGCACGAACGAGCTTTCATAATTAATTTCATTTAGCAGTTAATGTAATGAACAATTTCAAATAATCTTCCGTGGCTTAATCATTAATTACCGTGTATAATACAACAGGTAGCAGAGGTTGGTCGTAAAGTAAGTTGGGAGAGACGCGTCGGTGATTGCTTTACGCGAAAGTTATACCGCGCAAACGTTATACCATTCGGAGGAGGTTGAATCCATGCTGATATAAGAGAAGAGCTCATCCTTGTTGGAGCCTCATTTCTTTGAATTATTCGGGTAATATCCCCTTCGTCTCGGTGAGAAATCAATGCGTCTGGCTGGCTCGGTGAATTATTCATGACGCTTTCGTGCTACATCCAGATGAGAAGATCGAGGATTAATAGCCACGATCGGTCGTACACCACTGATCCAACACTTGGCTCTGCCCTATTTTTGCTCCATCGATGTACTTCTCCTTGCCCTTCACCCTCTCCTTCCGTTATTCCTTCATACTGAAGCAGCGTGCACCGTGGCGAAGAGGCATTGCTACGACAAGATGAAATCGATAATCGATTATCGATAATTGAGCGCTTTTTCAATTATTTTCGAATCATCTAGGCCGATGTGATCCATAATATACGTACCCAACTATGTTAAAATATATCTCAAATGGTGTGACACGGAGTTAAGTCGATATCATCAATATGATGAACTAAAAGCGTCGATCGTCAATTCGTTTATAGGGAGTTGAAGCTTAAATGGGGATTATAATCAACTTGCAAATACAAATCCGATATTACACATATCACGGATATCTCACTCTATTAAAAGTATCCCCTTATTACTTCAAATGAGCGTTTCACGTCACTGATACAATTCTTTTTCCTTCTGTATTCAACTGTCATGTCATGATGCCTAAATGTAGAATAAGGATACTACAGATGTTAAGGAGGTTGGATCGCGACGATACAATGTTGCCATGCTAAACCATTTTAAAAACATTAAAAATTTCAAAATGATAAGAATTTAATAAAATTTGGTAAATGTATTCTTTAAAAATACAATACAAATTTTTTTAGATTTTTCTACCTACATAGTTCTCGAGTAATTGAACACTAAAGTTCACGTGTATAAGCATAGAGTTTACATATATACAATTATACATCTCGTGCATAAGAACTTCGATTCAACGCTCAATTATTCGATAACCATGTGGTAAAAAATTTTGAAAAAAATTGTGTTTGTATACTTGGAGCCAAAGAATGTTATCACCAAATTTTATCAAATTCTGATTATTTTGATTTCGTAATCCAACCTCCTTAAGGGGCCAGTCCACTTTGGAGCCACGAAAAAAAGGCTATTTTTGCGATTTTTTTTTTGAGGATTTTATAAAAGATATGAATATAAAAGTTGTTGGGCTTGATAAATAAAGTCTTGAAATACATTTAAAAAAAAATTTTATTCATTTTTATTCATTTTTAAGTACAAAAACTATAGTTTAACGTAACGCCTCAAAAATAGGTGGGCTAGGTAGCTCCATCACAACTCGGTAACGGCTTGTCTGAAACAAAAAAATCAAAGTCCTTTAGATTCGGTATGACACCAGCTACAAAATGACCCTCGGATATAAAGTTTTATAAAAAAATAAAAAAATGGCCAATGAAAAACGAAAAAAGTAAAAAAAACGCGTTTTTTTCGCAATTTTTCACAAAAATAAGAGTCAAAATCAAAATTTTAAAATCATCGAGGTTCATCTTGTCGCGAATCATGTTTACAATATGTGGTTCAAATTTCAAGAGAATCGGTTTATTAGTTTTAGAGATACGATGGAGCTAGATTTTGAAAACGTCGTTTCGAGAAAAACGCGTTCGAGCGCGCTATACGCTCAGGTAGACGAAATGAGGTCCTGACGTTCAAGTAAAAAAAAAAAAAATACTTAGAGAGTTCGAATTTTCATAAAATTTTGACACAATACTTCTGAATGTATGTACTTTCGAAAACAGTAAAAAAAATCGATTTTTTGAAATTTTCAAAGTGGACTAGCCCCTTAATAATGATATTGGGATGAGTTGAAAAGTAAGGATCGTAATGGGTTCGAGTTTGACTAACTCTAACTTATTTTCTAATACACAGTTGCATATAAAATCACTCGCATCTATTTTTCATCCATCCATATATTCATTACTTCATCCTTCTCATTTTTAGTATTTTACTGTCGCCATGCAACTCTTGTGCATCCTAATCCTTAAATTTACGGCTTCAAGTACTCAGCTCGAATAGTCATTCTACACTCACTCGAGCAACATTCACTCGAGCATTCGAAAGAAAAAGACTTTTGTCTTGGTTCTACATAAATTTGAAGGATTCTTGTCATTACATATACTTCTCAAATGACATTTTCGGCGATCATTAAATTGGCATACACCAATGATAGTGGGGATTATTAAAATATCCATTGAAAATTCTCTGACCCAGACACTTGTGTATCTCATATTAATAGATGAACTTACAGCGATTCTTCATGTCTCATCAATAATATAACAGAGATACATGGCCAAAACCTCGACGACATTTGCTTAACGGGCATGAGAATAGAGATGTTCGTTTGCATCCACATATCCAGCCAGGAGTGAAATTTGTATATGTGACAACTGATGACTGGCATCAGAGAGATTTCAAGGACGATGAGGTCAACGACGAATAAATCAATGTCGACTATTTTAAGCTGCATTAATTGCACATAGGCGCTCGTAAACATCGTGGAAAGAAAGGGTGTTTGCATTAGAGCACTCATCCCTGGCTAATAGGTAGAGTTCTCAAGAGGTATGCACGAGTCGAGTAAACGTGAGATACATGAAATGAATATGGAAGATAGGTCCAAGCTGCATAGGGAAATAAGCGGCCGGGAAGCGGCGAAGAAGAAGAGAAATCGTGGGGTAGAGAGGCGGAAAAGGGATGAGCACAGAAGAGAAGTTGAGTGGAATACGCTGATACCACTCGTTGAGGACAGATAGAGTCACGGACTAGACAACTGTACTTGCATGTATGTCTACACATGTATAAAGGGACAGAGAGAGAGAGAGCGAGAGGATGAGACAAAAAGAGGATGCAACCAAGAAAGAAAGAGAGTATGAGAGAGAGAGAGAGAGAGACAGATAGGGCGTTGTATAATGGCCGGTATTACGGGCACTTGGTCACTTTTGTGCAACGCCCGGCATTGTTCCAAGACAAAAGATGGAGAATCTCTCGAGGCCAATTCGACTCTGTCCCATACAAGGAAAACGGAACGAGGCTCTCGTGGAATAACCATGCACGCTAGGCTTCGGGGGGCTAAAATTAAGCGGAGTCCATTCACGTGGTCGGGACAACAGTGGGTTGGGGGTGTGCGCGAATGCAATGCTCCTTTTACTGTACGCCACCGGCGATGTGAGGCTGAGCTTTCATCTATCCTCCTATGTATTACACACCCTCCCATTACTTTTACCGTGCGTAATACACCGTGTGTGTAGAGATACATGATCGCGAATCCTACATCTGTACATATTACTTCCTATCTGTATACTAAATCCATATACAGGGTGTCCAATCACATATGCTCAACCAATCCTCGGCTCAAATTCCGATAGAATTTCATGTCGAAAGGTTTAATGTCTTTCTTAATCACCCTTCCCTTTTCCTGATGATTAATTCGTTATAATCCAATCTCCCTAGTCAAAATTTGTATGATACCAAGCTTCCAGTTTATTTTTCTCCAAATTGCACTGTTAAAAAAATAGTTTTGTCTGTTTTTGCCATAAAAATTGAAGGAATTATCGGTAAGCCTAACTGAAACTAACAATTCTCACGAAATTCTAGTTTGAGCTTAATAAAAGAATAGTATTAATGAAAGAATTTAATTACACCTAATTTTCACTTGTTTTTTACTAGTTTTTTTCTAGAAAACTAGTGAGTTTGTGGCTTGAAGGGTTTTACCCTGAATACATAGCGTGCAAATGCATACAAATGTTTATGCGTGGATATACGCATGTTACATACGTAACAGGTATTGTAGCAGGCATGCATGTGAGCAGTGTAGCAGTAAGTATATCTTAGCCTACATAGAGGCGTATATACGTTTACATAGATGAGGATGGAATATGAAGGGAGCGAGGGAAATGTTGGAACCAAGCATCAACCCTCTTGCGGAGCCTGCAAACATGTATTACGCACGCGCCTGCTTTAGCAGTGAGCTGATAGTCATTGTGCCATCCTAGTTAGCGGTATTCCTTTGTTGTTTTGTTCTACTTCAAGCTTAAATTTTGCCGGGGTGTGTTCTGTCTCTGGCTTCGTATATGCGTGGATGTATTTATGGATATGCGTGTGTGTGTGTGTCCGTTCTGTAAGCTCAGTCTTGCATACATGCCTCCTTTTAACACCACCCATGCTTTTGGCAGCACAGAGCGTGCATCAATAGTGTATTTGTACATGTAGGAATTCACAATAAACCAAGCGAAGTCGGTGCGAGTAAAGGCATGCCTCTTTACCGTTTCGAATACCCCGTAGGCATCCACCATGCACGATATATGTATATATATAATCACGTTTACTCCACTCACGGACTAACCGCTTGAGGATATCTACCAGTTACTCGCTTTACACTCGAGAAAATCTGAATCTCGTGAGAATATTAGACAAATGAAAAATGACATTGTACAATATATACCAGTGTTAGAATGACAGACGCCTTGAATACCATTATTAACGCTCGACGAACAGTACGATGGAATGTGGAAACTCTCGGAAGGAAATGGTTTTTACACATTTTGAAACTTCTTCTCCTGGTTTTGTTGATGTTTAAAAAAATAAAAAAGATTGTTGAGTAAATGGACTGTAAAGAAAGCTGCACGGTGTCGAAGGATTGAATTAACGCTACAAAACTTTTTCCATCAACTTGTACAACTGAAAGCTTAATTTTCCCTTTCTTTTTGTCTACAAACGAAAACTATCCATCGAAGAATCGTATCGGTCTATAAAATTTTTTTCAAAGTTGTTCAATTTTGCGAGGATAAAGTGAGGCAAATTTGTGAAAGAAGAGGAAAAAAAAACTATTCGACAAACGTATCTCCGTAGTTTTATCTCTCTCTCTCTCTCTCGTCTTCTTTTTTTCACTCTTTTCTTTTTTTATACCTCTCGCTCCTCGGTTATATGCTCGACAAATTGGCCTCGAAGTATTGGCAACGAGTGCTGCCCGGCACACGCCAAATCGAGCCGCTCTCTTCGACTCGAGAAACGACTCTGTTCGAGAGAGCCCTTTCATCTTGTACATCGAAAGGCAATTTGAAAAATTATGGTGATTTTTTCAAAGAGTTTCACCAATTCGATCTTGAACCTGGCCCTATTTGTGCACGTGTGCGTACGTTTGTCTACTACATATATATACATACATATGACGTCTTGACTCGCTGCTTTGTCGAACACAATCGAGTTATTTTTTGATTCGGTTTATTACCGGTCTATCGCGTGTGTACGAATCTTCCACAGGGAGGTGGAAGCGCCCACTCGAACTTTCATTTCCGTTATTTTAGAACTATCCTAAAAATTACCGCTAGATCGAAAGAGAATCTATTTTTGGAATCCTGATATATGAAATCTGATTTTCGCCATCAATCACAACAATTCTCGGTTCGTTAGCAATTATTCATCCTTTGTATACGAAGCCACACATAGTTTCGCAATTTAACGATCGTGTTGCCACTAAGCCGTTTTCATGGTATTAAAATAGCAATAAAAATGTTGCACCGCTACGCTTTGTAAGAGCAATTGATTTTTTTGTGTGTTGATTTATAGCCTGCCATCGTAATATGACTGTATTTTTACGTTTGCTCTCGACTCCGACTTCAACGAAGATATTATGATGTTTAGTGGTGTTTGCAGTTGTCAAAAGGGGAGTAACAATAGTTAAAGGATATTTGGGTAAAATGTTGATAATTATTCTAAAAGTATCTTTGCTTGGTATGTTAAATTGCGAAGATATCATTTTTGGGCCTTCTTTTAATTTATGCAGTGCAATAGTAGTAGCTATCGGTAACTTAGTTTTATTTTTTTAATTTTAAGAATTAGAAATCGTCATCAAATGAAAAAAAAGAAAAACGCAAAAAATGTAAAATGGAACAAACTCTCACACCTAGTTGCGGACAAGTGCGCCATGCGTTTATGCAGCTACCGAGATAACCAGGTACATTAGGGATTGTTTTTCTTTTTTTCGTATTTATATAGCAAATAAAATGCCAAATTCCAATGTACTTATGAATTAAATAAATAAATAAAAATAGTTGCTCATTATTTGGGGTTTAAATTGGAATATCCTCTTTTGCTGAATATGTATTCAAGGATAAAATATGTACATTTGTAAAAAGAACGTATACGATGGTTAATTGTAGAAAAAAAAATATAACGCGCTAATCCAATTATCTGGAAAATACATTCATTACGATGTCCATTTGGGTGATTTTAAAATTTTTTTATTTAATTTTTGCGAGTATGGCGAGCATTAGCAAAGGGATTATTGATGGAGAGAGTTCGTTGTTACAATAACTACGAGCAGGATTCAAAGCTGGATATATTGATGGGATATGGAGGTTGGTATATATGTACGTGCATAACATACATACGTATTTCGATAACGACGAGAATTCCTGTTGACTCGGAATAAGTGCGAGGCTGAGAGAGGCCTGGGATGTGGTGAGAATCGTCAAGCCCTCAGTCAAACCACCTAAATCCACTTGCCTAGTGCGATCCAACCCTCCTCTCCTCGACAACCAGGTTGTCGTCTCGCGGATGCGCCAAACCCGCTCCCGACCAATTAGTGTTAATCCTCGTTAATCCGCGTCCCTGCAATCTACATTCCTTTGTCTCTTAGTTGGGCCATCATTTTGAAGGGTAGATGGAAAGCCGTATGGATGCACGTCGAGCTTATTCCTTTGCATCAACGGAACTGCGAATGCCTCATCTCTCTCGCTCTTTCGCTCTTTCTTGCTCTTTGTCTCTCTCCCTCGGATTGGCGAGGCTTTTCCATCGCTTCGACACACCGAACTTCAATCCATCCACACAATGTGCTAGAAACTACAACGCCGATAACGTTGTTAATTCTTGGGTGCATCTAGGTTCGATTCCTGGCTGGAATATATTACGGTTTTGCCCATTATATACTTATATTGGTGCGTCCATATGACTATATACTCCAAAGCAAAAATATTCGTTCGCTTTAATTATCCCAACGAATAGTGGCAATTTAATTTTTTATCCGACCAAACAATTCGTAAAGTTTAATTAACCGTATTTCCAATGAATTAACGGATATTAATTGATTTATATCAAAATTTTCTATGCTTCCATTTGGGGATCTCGTTTCGTGCACTTTATGAGTTTTCATTTTTTTTTAATTTTAGTAATTGTATGTTTAGTAATCATGACTTTTCTTTATATTTAGATGGCTAATAATAAAAAAAGATTATCACTCACTGTTTTAGGTTTTGTGGTAAAATTAGTACATTCAGATATACCCACAATTTCAAGAGTTGTTTATAATTCTGATTTTTTAAAATTTTTTTGAAAAAATTTAGTCATGATTGTATTAATAAATGCATTTCTCTATGGTTGGAATCGAGTCTTTGTATCGCGGAAGCAAAAACTAGAGTGATTACATTCGCCGATGAGAAAGGATTCGCAATGTTGTTTGGTTTTGTCCAATTGCTTTAAATCAAATCACCTGCCGTTCCGTCAGAAATATTCGTAAGCATAAAAAAAGATTACACTTGGCAATACGATGGGTTTTTTTATATTTTAATGTAGTAGAATGAACGAATGACATTTGTGGGATGACCTCTTTGCAGAAAACTAGGGGTCTAGGGAAGAAGAGGGAACGAGAGGGGGCTATAATCTGGAAGGGCAAAAGGGGAGGGATAAACAATGAGACTCGGTTATAGGGTTGATATAAAATATCGCGTGACAGGCTAGCCTCAGCCAAACTAAAGGTTTCTTTGGTATCTGTTTCAAATCGAATTAAATTATCAACAGGCACGCTATCCATGATGATCTGAGCAGAGGCAGAGGGAACGCAGGTATAAAAAGGGATGCTACTATTCGTAGAGTTCAAGTGAGTTGCGGAAAGCATTCCCCACCTAGGCACCGCGTCTCACTTCAAAGTATCGCAGTCCCAAGATTATATTCTCCTGGCATAGAGATTGGTTCCCCGGTTTGATATATCATTAAACGACCTATAACAAAAACGAGCAAATCTGACATACAGAAGATTTTATATTCGATTATTTTTGATAATCGATCCGAGAAACATAATTCCGTATTGGATCCGAGGCAGTTATATTTTTATACTGCACTCTGCTCTCCACCTCGTTGCTCGAGCGAACTTTGTACATACGAAACCAACGTGTCGAGAGTTGAGGCAACCCAAACGCTCTTTATCACTGAAATAAAAACTGAGCCAGGCAAATCGAAAAAGAAAGAGGAAGAAAAAAGAAACAGAGGAAACAAAAAATAACAGGATCAAGATGTTCTTCAACGAAAGCACCCTCATCAGCCCGATGCAGGCTTTTGTCGGAGGAGTCGGAGGGGTTGGGTGGGTGTACTTGATAATTTCTTTGATAATCTTCTGTCATTGTATCAGTAAGTACGGACGAGTACTTAGAATTTTTTTGAATTTGTGCATGCGCTCAGTATCGTAGCAATACTAGAGAATCCACGATGAACAAGATTTATGTCTTGTTATTCGGTATATATTTATATCAGTGGAGTGAGAGAGAAAGGGGGAGACAACGTGAAGAAAGACATTGACGAGATGGAGAGTAGCTGAAGAGTAGAGGGAATGAGTAGTAATATCAAAAAAGGAATGAGCCAACTCTTCCGGCGTTGATGTCGGGGAGCCTGGTATGAGAATACTGCTTTGCTTCTAGCCTCTCCTGATTGCTGTATCTATATTTCGCAGCGATCCGAACTAATCATTTGGTATTGTCAGTTGAGCAGGGAGGGGCAGAATAGTACCTAGTGTTCTCATCACCCCTCGGTTTTACCACTGCGACAGACATCGAGGACTCTCGTTCTTTCCTCTCTCTAACTTTCTCACTCTCTATCCCATGTAATTGACAATGATGATGCGTCAGGGGGGAGAGCACCGAGGGGCGTTGTTGTGCAGCATCAATTTGCGATCCTACTTGATCCCCGATGAATTAATTAATACCGTCCGTTATTGCAAACACATACTCACTCAAACAAACTTCTGGCCTTCCATAATTCCACTAATTGCATGTTGTCGAATATATAATGGAATTATGAAAATGTTATCCTCTCTCTCTCTCTCTCTACAGACAAGTCCAAGGGATGCAAGAACGTTTGTTGGGATGGAACATTCCACCGGAACACTCGGAACTTGTTCATCCTCATTGGCGAGGCTTTCTTGCTCCAGGAAAATATTGGCACATTGGTCTTGCACTCCTTTACTTCATGCTGATGATACTTTCTGCAGTTGGAAATGGTTGCGTCGTTTGGATCTTCACAACGTAAGCTCAATGCCAACTGCAATGTTTCAGTATCAACAATTCAGTGATTACCCCGTGGAATCATTTTATTTTTGACAGATCTAAATCCCTACGAACACCATCCAACCTCTTTGTGATCAATCTGGCACTTTTCGATCTTGTTATGATGATGGAAATGCCAATGCTCATTATAAACAGCTTTCTTGAACGCGTAATCGGCTGGGAACTTGGATGTGATATCTACGCAGCCCTTGGAAGCGTTTCTGGCATTGGATCGGCTATCAACAACGCCGCGATTGCATACGATCGCTACAAGTATGACGGTCAAGATTACAATGACATAAAATTACAACTGCAAAGCGTTTGCAGTAGTTTTTGTCGTTGATTTACTTTTAATCCTGCAGAACCATATCCTGCCCAATCGATGGAAGGTTGAACGGTAAACAAGCAGGTGTCATCGTGGCCTTGACGTGGTTTTGGTCAATGCCGTTTACGATCTTGCCCATGGTAAGAGTTTGGGGTCGTTACGTACCAGGTAAGTTTTGGCAGGAGGTCCCCAAACACTTTCGATTTCACTGTTTCGAATTTGCCACGGTTTCGTATGTTCTATGCTTATTTTCAGAGGGATTCCTGACTACATGCAGTTTTGACTTCCTGACTGACGATCAAGATACGAAAGTCTTCGTGGGTTGCATCTTCATCTGGGCGTACGCTATCCCGATGATGCTCATCGTTTATTTCTATTCTCAGCTCTTCAAATCCGTTCGCAGGCACGAAAAAATGCTTCGCGATCAGGTGAGTTGAAATCTTATTGAAAAAATAATGAATCTCGAACTGTATTAACTTTAGCTGGATTTCTGGCTATAGGCAAAAAAAATGAACGTCAAATCTCTTTGCTCGAATCAAGACAAGGAGAGGAGCGTTGAAATGAGAATCGCAAAAGTAGCATTCACCATCTTCTTCCTTTTCGTTTGCTCGTGGACACCTTACGCAATTGTTGCTATGACAGGAGCGTTTGGCAATCGGTAATTATTCATCTTCTCGTTCATTCAGCCTGTGAAAACAAATTTTAATTTATTAACGACCCTGTTCATTCTTTTATCCAGTGAATCTCTTACTCCGTTCTCGACGATGCTGCCAGCCATATTCTCGAAAACGGTCTCGTGCATCGATCCTTGGATTTATGCCATAAACCATCCGAGGTATTTATTTACCTCGCTTTTGCTACTTTGCCCAGAAGACATCGATACCAACTATCCATTTTTTAATACTTCAACGTCATTTTTTTTATATTTATGAAGATACCGACAAGAGCTGCAGAAGCGTTGTCAATGGATGGGAATTCACGAGCCCGAAGCAGCGGTTCACGATTCTACTTCGGCGACCACCGAAAAAGTTAATGGCGATGAGTCATAATTTACAGAGAAACTGACACGTCACAACTCATCGGGCAATGTAAGTTATTCTTATTTTCACGATCGTCTATCGTAAAATTCATAAAGTATTTTAAACATTTTTTTACATTATTTAAGAGGGTAACAAATGAGACAAAAAGTAGTAAAGTAAAACGGCATTTCAGTCTCATTTTTAGATTTTAGTGGATCATGAATTTTAGGCAAAAATACTTTGATGCTCAGGAACGTGGGAACAAGTTTGAAAATTATTAATACCTTTTTGAAACTAGCTCAGTTGGGAATAAATATTTCTAATTATCTTAATTATAAAAATGTTTTGATCCAATCAGAAATTCACCTTTCGTTTAATAATAATCTGAAGAATTTCATTCCTGCAGTTTTTACAATAATTTTTCTTTTATAATTCTTCCAGTATACAAAAAAAAAATTGAATAAAATTCTTAGCGTAGATTCCTTGTTAACAATATTGTCACAATAACGAAAAGATCCTCGGCGAGTCAATGGAATTTATGGACATGAGTTTAACAGTATGCAACCTGTTGAGCATCAATCACCGACAGGAACGTCGGGCGAGGCCTGTGCTATTGATCAAGACTACGCGATCACCACCACCGGCGGAGGCCTTGCCATTCGCTCAATGTCTTGTTTTTGTTATTTTTTTCTCATTATCTCTGGCAAATCGACCTCACTTACAAAGACGATCATTGGCTACTCCAAAATGAATAATGATGTGCCGAAAAAACGTAATTGCCACGAATAAGATCAGAACGATGTTATCATCGGCCCAAATGCGCAATTGGGTCAGCAATATTCTTGTATAAATCAAATAAAATAGAAATTATTTTGAAGCAGTTAAAAATCGTTGTTTTTTCAGTGCAATTCCTCTTTTAAATTCGTACACTCGAAAATTCACGAATAATCAAGCGGTGGCATTTATCGTACGAGCTCTTGGCAAATTTCTCTTCAAATTTTCTCCGACAAACTGTTATCAGGTGTCGTTCAAAATGTATCTGCAGTCGTTGACATTGACAACCCGAAATTTTGTAGCGTTTCGTAAATTTCCTTTTTATCGCTTGTGAATTATCCTTCGAAACTTCCGGTGATCAACTGTTGATAAAAAAGGGTAGTTTCGTAAGGGTAGTTGCTGAAAATTCCATCTACTACGCCGAGAAAAGCACCATCCAGAAGCACGAGGACACAGCTGCGAAAAGTTCGGTGAATTATAAAGAAATTTCCTTTTAACGTTTGAAAACAACCGAACGTACTTTCGGCAATTTGTTTTTTTTTTTTTTGTTATTTCGTACCGTTTGAGTTATCCATGCAAAACACGTGTAATTTTTTTTCGTATTCCGGAATTTTAGCTTCGTGATATATTACAGTAACCTTCCTCAATCTTATGTTCCACTTCCGCTTCCTACGAGCAATAATTCTGTCCAACACATTGTACGTTCTTTGTACGAAATAGTAGCCCATTACTCAAAAAAGGTTTCCGGCGTACGACGTTTCTGCACTCGTTCATGCTACACTTTTTAACCACCTCGCGTTACATTTTTGTTAGTTATAAAAACAACTATATTACCCTGTAAAAGCAGACAAAAAACACAGATTTCTCTTTGAGAATTAACGTTCCGTTGGTCGATGTTTTTTTCTTGCATAAACCAACCATGAAACTTAATAGAAGTCTGCATGAAAATTTGGGGCTCTGTTGTCAGGTTCGAGAAAGATTTTTTTTACAAACGATATAAAGCACTTATTTTTATTGAATGCCCATAAGAATCACTGCAAATTTTTATTCTAATCGAGAAGTTTTAATGGAATACATAAAATAGCAACTTTTCTAATCACTTTTTCGATTTTTTCTCCAAAGTCGGTTGAGAACTAGATTTTGATTTTATTTTTCTTTGAAAGGCTTATGAAAAAAATAAAGAAAATGGGTTTTTCTTTATCATCGATATAATATCGATATAACATCGAAGAAAAAAATTACATTTTTGGCATTTTGTTTGCCGGAGTGTACAATAGCTTAAATACGGTCTGAGAAAACACAAGTGTAAGACAAACAATGAGACCAGACGTTATGATGTAAATTACTTAGGCGTGTTGGGATCTGCTTAAGAAATGAAGAACTATAATAATCAGCTGTGTAGGAAATATGAATAGAGAAGGCAGCGAGATTCATCGAAACTGAGGCCGGTATATATGTGTATGGGGGATGATAAAGGGTGGTGCGAGTGACGGAAACGAGATGCGAACGGATAGAGAAAGGAGAAGAGCATGCGCACCCGGTTATTGGACTTGCTCGAGTCTCAGTTAAGCCCCGGCCTCACGAGGAGTTAGTCGGGTTTTTATGTTAGTTGGTAACAGCGTGGTTCTTCGCCTCGTTGTACGGTTATGTAGAAAATACCAAAATATACATATATAAAAAGGAGGGACATAAGGAAATTCGGAGTAGAAGAAAACGTGACGTTCGGGGCGAGAGAGGATGATGGGAAAGGAAGCTTATAAGTACGAAGGATGAGAAGACCATCGAAAGCCAAATAATTCGATTAAGCTCGCGACCTATATTCAAAAATTTTCTTTGCCTTCCTCGATCTACGCATACCGCATTGAAGTACCGCATGAATCTCTGGATAAACCAATGTTTCCGGGCTTGACTAATCTTTCGGGTGAAAAAAATTTGGGTAGCACAGGGGGGTTGATTGGGAAGAGAGATGACGCTGAGTGGATAACCGGGGCAGACACGTGGTGCGAGTAATTGGTGTATTTTACATCGGAGCTCGTTGCCCCCAACCTTTCCCGCGCATCTTTCATTCCAACTTACGCAAACTCGCATTTTTTCTTTCTTTATCGGGCTCAGCCACCGTGAGGACAGTTCTTATAAAATTTATCGTTAAAAATAAAAAGTATACGGGCGAAAAAACGAACTTTGAGGAACTCGCTCGTAACATTCTGCAATGTTTCATGGTTGCTTCGCTCAGCGAACATTTCGCGTGCGAATAGCCCGTCACAAGGGAGATTCGTGAAAAGCATCTCGTTCGTCACGTGCTCCCAACGAGGAAACACCATGTGATACAGTATTCGCTCTCTGGAATATATTCTCTCACGGATTCTCAACAGCTTAGTCCACGCACACACCAACGGCTTCGGCCAACATCGGTGAGTCATGTCGTAATCCTCACCCACGTGTTATTCTTTATTTTTCTGTCAAGAGATTTTCCTGAATTTCCTTTATTTTATTTAGAATTGTAGCTAATTTTAATTGGTACATTTTCATTAGCTCTAGATTTATGGACTCCTTAGTTTTTCCATTTTAAATCCGGTAAATTAACTCCCTTCGGTAAATCTAGTGTTAATGAGATTCGTTGGTACTTTTGCCAGAATTATGCAAGTTTACCAAGTCCTTGAAGTCATGTTATCAATATTAATTTATTCAACTATACAGCATTCTTTGAATTATTGAATTTAACATTTATCTAGAATAAATTCGTTTGTAAATTTTCTTCATTGTCATTTTAATTTCATTCTAAGTTTCTTTAAATATAAAAATTAAATATGAATCAATGGAAACAAATGAAATTGCTGACTTTATTTCATTTGTTCATTTATTGAAGATTAATTTATAAATAAAACAGCTTATAAATCAGTTCAACCAATAATATAATTACCACGAATCGTAAAGTTTTTACGATTTTATAAAAACGTGAGATAAACTGGAAATCGAACAATGTTCTTTCATTAATTTCATTCTTCTGATTAACGATTAATTTTTCTGATTAATTGAGCTCGACGTAGGATCATTTGCTTCTATGAATCGATACACTTTTTTATAACTGGAAACAATTAATTCTATGAAACAGAGAATAAAAAGAATGAAAGACTGCGAAAGATTGGGGTTATGACGAATTTCGGACTATTCGAGATCGTTCGGAACATGGTATAGCGGTAATAAATAATTCCTATTAATACGGAAGTTTGTAGAGGGATTCGTACAGAGATTTCGTAAATCAATGAACGGAATCCGACACGATAGGTTCGAGGGTCGAAGCAACGAGGGCCACGAGGCGACAGCAGGGACATTAATCTCATCGACACGGTTGGACGTATGCGCGGTGATTATGATTGCTCGACCTGGACACCCGCTGCGTCGCTGAGCACTCACCTAAACCCGCACTATACATTTCATTTTCCCCTGCAGTACACACTATACTCCTACAACAACCTATGACGTCGCTGACGTACCTATATAAAGATAAAAGCACAGTGACCCACTAGTTTCGCTTTTCCGTGTGTAAAAATCGTTTTTCTTTTTCTTTTTTTTTTTCTTCAATCTCAAACTCTTTCGGAGTCACTGAGAAAAACCCAAACGAAATTTATTTTCTGTTTACTCACAGCTACGGACGACTGACGGAAATGACTATTCAAAGGTTTCAAAGTAGTCTAATTTCGTCTTAGAGCGAAATCGAACACTTCTCTGCAAACGAACAGAATTTATAGATAAAAAATAGATGATTGATTATTCAATAATTCATTTTGAGAAATCTTTTGAATAAACAAGTAAATTTTGTCAGTTGAATTATAAATATTGAGTTGATCAAAATAATGTAATTTTGAAAGCAAGAAAAAAAAAACATTGATCAATAAACGTAATCAGTTATTAATATTGTTTAATAAATTATTACGTTTATTGATCAATGTTTTTTTTTTGTTATTTTCAAAATTACGTTATTTAGATCAAATCAGTATTTAAACATTGGTTTTAACTCGTGTCATTTTTTCAGTATAAATCCATTTGCAATTTTTGTTTACTTATTCAAATTGTGTGCTATCTTTCAATGGAGGTCGTCAATAGCAACCTACGTCAAGAGTAAATATGCTCGTAAACCTTCGAGAGAATTTCGCAGGGAACTATGAATTTAGGTTCTGTAAGCACGAAACAGAAATTATTTATTTAATTACTGTTCTTTCAATATTTATTTTCCAATCTTTTCGACTGTCACAGCTTTAAAAAATCACAGAGAATGAAGCTTAAATGAATTAACCGAGAAATTAACATCTCTGTATACTTACTTTTCATAGGGGTGGCTTTTCTTTATTCATGAAGTTCTAATCCGATGAATAATGCTTTGAATTTTTGTTTTAAATTCGGATTCCACAATGTGAGAGAACGTTCTGTTTTTTTGCGTAAGTTCTGATCGGGTGAAAGTTGTATCGGCGTTTGTCTGCGCGATCGTTGAGGGTGAAACTCCCGACTCTATAAACATGCTTGGGAATCGGAGCTCAGGTAACAGCTGTGCGTGCAACTAAAGTATGCATGAGCCGGCAATGTTTTGTATCGTGCTATACACTTTGTGGGGAAGTAGACAAAGAGAATATACATATATAAAAGGGGCAGGGTGGAGGGTGCAGGGAAGGGGTAAAGAAGAAATCCATGCTTCTACTGTGAGGTATACACGAGCGAGCCAAGACCACAAGTGCACCGAGGCATGCGCGCAACACTTGCGCATTTAATTGTTCACGTGGTTACGTTCAGCGAAAATGGTTCTTTTTCTTTTTGCTCTTTCAACGACAATTATTACTTTTTACAATTGTTATATAATTATATCGTGCGGGATTGTCGAACGAGGGAAATTTCAATGAAATTTCCAAGTTTCTCGCATCCAGCATCCTTCCCCTTTATTGGACGCATCGATCATTCTCATTTAAAGTCCCGGACATGTAATTTCCGGAGCACAGATTCGTTCGAAACGTATACCGACATTTGTCTTGAGACATTACCGCCGTTTCTCTCTCTCTCTCTCTCTCTCTCTCTCTCGCCATCCACATATATCGCGTTCACTCCTAAATTATAAAGCGGAAAGCCTCAAAAATATGGAGTCGCAGGAAAAGAAATGTTATTCACAAATTTTGAGGAAGAAAATATTCAGTAGATATTACATGGAAATTGTTGTGACGTTCTTTAAATTACACAGGGAAGTATTTTCAAGAAAATTAATCGCACGAAGTCGTGGGAGCCGATTTTTTTTGGTTTCAGCACGATTTCGAAATAATGAAACGATCCTGACATACATTTTTTCAACATAACGTGGTCATCTTAAGGGGCCAGTCCACTTTGGAGCCACGAAAATAAGGCTATTTTTGCGATTTTTTTTTTTTTGAGGATTTTATAAAAGATATGAATATAAAAGTTGTTGGGCTTGATAAATAAAGTCTTTATATACATAAAAAAAAAATTTAATTCATTTTTATTCATTTTTAAGTACAAAAACTATAGTTTAACGTAACGCCTCAAAAATAAGTGGGCTAGGTAGCTCCATCACAACTCGGCAACGGCTTGTCTGAAACAAAAAAATCAAAGTCCATTAGATTCGGTATGACACCAGCTACAAAATGACCCTCGGATATAAAGTTTTATGAAAAAATAAAAAAATGGCAGATGAAAAACGAAAAAGGTAAAAAAAACGCGTTTTTTTCGCAGTTTTTCACAACAAAAAAAGAGTAAAAATCAAAATTTTAAAACTATCGAGGGTCATCTTGTTGCGAATCATGTTTACAATATGTGGTTCAAATTTCAAGAGAATCGGTTTATTAGTTTTAGAGATACGATGGAGCTAGATTTTGAAAACGTTGTTTCAAGAAAAACGCGTTTGAGCACGCTGTAGCGTATGAAAATAGAACTCAATTTTCCTTGCCCCCGTCATTTTTTCGGATTAATTTGATCGATCTGAACGAGTGCTTAAAAATAACGATCGTTGGAAAATAATTAAACCATCCAATATAACCCGACGCCTCGTATTTTATAAAATTATCCTATTAATCATATTTGTGTGAAAATACGAGAGAAAAAAGTCACATCTGCTTATACGTTATAGCGAACTAGAACAGGATGCTTAATGCGCAATAAAATCGCGTGTGAAAACGGGATGTCGACGAGTTGGCACGAGAAAAAAGTAGAAGGTGAAAAGCTGCATGAAACGTTATGTATGATATTGGTGGAATGTATAAGATATGTGTATGGTGCAATCTATGTCAAATCAGCGAGCTTTTTCCTCCTCGCGATTGCAGAATTTACTGCTATGTTTTTGTGTTATTATACATGATGGAAATAACTTCTGTAATTTTTTTTTTGTTTGTATTTTATCTCTGTTCGCAGTTGAGTTATAAATTGCAGGCAAAAAACATTGAAAAAGCAGGCAAACGCAGAAATAAATGAGGAACAAAGATCGTTGATTCGACATGGAATTCCGCGTGTACTCTATTCATATAGAGAACAAATATATAGAAATACATGAGACATCGTAATGTACGTGGATGTCAAAAAGTAAATGTTTTATTATCAGTCGACAATTCTAATTGAAATTGATGCTGGTATTGAAGGCTGTTATCAGATCGTTTTTTTTTTCTTTATTCGAGAAACGGATGAATGTGTCGACTCCTTCAAATTTCGGATAATCAATATGAATCTATCTGTACGGATTGCGAATGGAGTAAGAATTTTTTTCCCAATGTAAAAAGCTTCATTTAGATTTGATTACGTCCATCGATTCATTGTCAAAACGTATCGTGACCCATATATTACAGAAAATTTGATTTCATAATTAAATGCCAATGAACTTCATACCAATTATTTTTCATTTAATAAAATATTTAAATAGAAGTTACATTTTTTCCATACTCCCAGAGATTTTTATTCACATATACGCTATAAAAAACGGCCAAGTTCTTTTTGATCCGTTTTAAAAGTCTAAAAGTTAACGAGGCATGAATTACTACGATAATTTGCATAATTAGATAATAATGAAATAATTGAAAGCATTTTTGGCTTCCGCAAAATCGCAACTTCAATACAATTTCGTTGCAAAAATCCGAAGATATACCGATATCAAGTTGTTTCTCGCTATTCGCTATTATTCATAGATAATGAAGTGAGAAGTAACGTGTCATAGCTTTTAGTATCACGATGAAGATATGTGACGTATTTGATTGGGTCGGATAGCCACGAAAACAGAGGGGGAAAAAGAGGAAAGATGATGTTTATATTCACGAGTGAATGTGTTGTATTCGTGAAGACGTAGTTGGTGGAGAGAGACCGGATAACTTGACGGACCGCGAGTGTCGGTTGATAAATGTCGAGCGTGCCGAGGAGCCAGAGATAGCAGCGAAGCACACTAGCCAGCTAGAAAAGTCTTATCTTGTCTTGGTTGGATAGCCGCTCTACCGCCGCGAGGCTAGTTCATCCCAAGAGCCATCACCGCGAAACGAGTCCATGCAACCAGTCTATCTCTGTCTCGCGGGGTTTCTCCCCCAAATTTATCTGCATACGTTTCTATATACATGAGCCCTTCCTCACTATTTCCAACCCTAGAAACCTACAGCCCTTAAGAACAAAAAAAGTTTAAGTTCGTGCCATCGTGATTAGGCAGTGCCATTTTTTTGGAAATATATCGTTAGTCCAACAATATCTCTTAAAACGTTCGAGGCCATTTTTGGGGTCATGGTACTCGTAAGAATTTCTTCCAATTAAAAATTTCGACAATCCTCGTTTTACTCCTTCGAAAATTGGAAAGTTTGTAAAAATTTTAATTTAGTATCTTAATAGCTCCTTCTCAGAGTCAAACGTATCTATTTTGAGAAGGAGTGGAAATTGGCGAATAACGTCCGAAGATATCGCAGCGAAAGCATGTTTATCATTTAATCAGACTCGTGTGTCGAGAAATAACTCAAAATCTTATACAAGAAATAATCTTGAATTATCACTTTGAGAAGTAAGTGGAAATTGCGAAGAAGCTTTACATTTTTCGAAACAGCTCCCGGTTGCGATAATTTTATCTCGTATATTTATTCTTATCTCGGATTTTAACTTTGGAATTTATAATGAAGTTCGAAACTGCATCGAATCGTAAATGTTCTGATAATCGAGATGGCGTATGCTGATGGAAAAAAAAAAATTCCAAACGCGCAAAAATGAACGTAGAAAAGTTTCTTTCGTCATTTCCTTTTTTTCTATTTTTATTATTTATTTTTCTACTGGAGGAGATGAGTGTGGTAGGAAGAGCGAAGGAGGAGGATCTGTGATGAAAAATAAGAATTTCAAATCCAATTTCCCGAGCCATATTTAAAACAGTACGCGGGCGGAGAACGTGGCCGACCAAAATGCAAGAGCGACTAGGGCAAACGTAACTATATATATTCATAAATATACATATATATATATTCATCAGTCGACTTTCTCTCACCGGAGTTACCGGTATTCTGCAAACACGTAAAAGCGGCTATACAGTCTACGTGTATATGTGAAATTCAAGGGTGTATCAAACGCTCTAGCTTTTCTCGTGGATTACTGCGTTACCGGAAAATGAATAATTGAAGGATTCGTCGGGTGTACCGTGTGTGGATGCGTATGCGTTAGGCGTACTTTTGTGTGAGCGCACAATTTAGCATAACGGAATTTCGCCAGTCTCTTTGTTTCAAACGAAAATATTTTTATATGCACTCAAGAGCTAGAGGCTAAATGAAACGATGATTTAAAAAAATTCCGTCGATCTCCCCTTCACCGTTCGTATCAATCGTGATACAGCGAGCAATCGCTGCAATATTCATTCGTGCGTACGATTCAAACGTTTTTTTTTTTTCTTTTTTTTTCTCATTTTTTTTCGCAAAATTTTTCCCATGGTATTTGAATAAGCGAAAAACTACTAGCTTTGCAGTACACTGAATACCTTCTTTTTAATTCTCCGCTTTACATCGCGCCACCCATTAAGATACTTTTACGTTGCAACGCTGAGAAAGAAAAATAGCTCGTAGAAATCGTGTCGCTCTTCAAAACATAATTGGTCCTTAACCCTTGAATACCACACTATATCAACCAGTCCATTCCATTGCTTCACTGCACAACGCTCTGTGTGAACCAGAGTTTTCTTTCGCTGATTTCGCCGATCGTAATTCACTGAATCACCGTTCATTTTTTTTCGAGAAATCTTTCAAAGGTTTTTTTCAAGTTTATATTTTATATTGTTAAATAAAATTGTAAAATTCTTATTTTTCAATGACGAAAAGTAATTCAATATTTTCTCAAATGAATAGCACGTCGTTAGACGAAAAATTGATTAAATAATTCAAATTTTCATAAATTTATAATTAAAAAGACTTTTTGGAAAGTTGATAAATCTTAAAAAGAATCAATTATTTGAATATCAACGTGCAAATGTGTATTAATTGTAGTTTAATTATTTAGATTGAAAATATTGAATTTCAAGAAATCATGAAATTACATAAATAATGAAATCATCGGAAAGACGTAAAAGGAGGCGAGAACTGGAGATGTAAACTTGGAAAATAAATATTCGTCTTTGAGGAGGCTATAAAAGTGATAGAAGTGGCTGACGGTTAACTATTGATGAAATGGTGGGAAATTCGATCATACGATTTATCAAGTTGTTGGTGGTAAGCGCGCAGCGTTTGCGACAGCCCAGCAGTTTCCATGGTTACCAGCAATTTCGATTCGTCCCTCATTCCTCCTGAAGATATTGCTCAAGGATTGCTTACCCTCGATCCTGCGGATTCAAACTATAACAGATCTTGTGTTCTATTATGGCCATGTCGAATGCAATTTATCGGTGTGAATAAATAAGCACGCGTAACTCACCCCTGGAAAACAATGTTGTTTTCTGTTTCTTCAAAGTATCTGAAAATGCCTTTAAGAGCTCGTCATTACGTAGTTCAACAAGTTTCATGGAAAGCTCTAATCAATAATGTCCTTTGTTAATTAGGAAACAATCAGCCATCCGTTCATTTTACCCGTTTCTTTGCTCTCAATAACTCAAACTTGAATGAGCATCTTATAAAGATGCCTCTAACTGCAACAACTCTGACAGAGCATCATGAGTATCCCAGGCACGAAGAGATAATACAAAATTCTTAACAGCATTGTTGAACGAAATTTTCAATTAATTTAAATCAAATTAAACTTCTTGTCTGCTACTGAACTCTTTCGAACTCAATTAATGATTATTGGCATCAGGTAAAATGTTTCCAGAATGAATGAGAAGATTGCGAGGACCGAATGAAAGTTTACCCTGCAGTCAATTATGTTCCATTTATACAAATTATTTTTGTAAAATGTGTCAGATACTCACTGGAAATCCCAATAAACGTTGACAAATTTCTATCGGGCGTTAATAAAGTTTTTTAATTATTTACAGATAAAATAAATAAAAAAATCATGACTATTCAGTAAGTTTAACAAGAGAATTTCACGTGCGATGGAAAGAAATGTCTGATTGCTTGTTAAAAAAATGTATTTCATCATTTGATTCATACCTCTTTTAACAACTGAAATTTGACATTCTTGTCCAACGATCGATTACACGAAAGATTGATCGAATAAATATTTTTAGCTGAGAATAATGATCGTGTAAAGCAATCCTAAAATCGAGTGTTCGATTGGGATTTCATCGGTAAATCGGAAGACCCGCGCAATCGAATATTAACGGTGTTGCACGTGTGGTATTAATAGAGACATATTATTACATTATCAGGGAATTAGATTTTCTGATCCCGGTTACGTATTCCATTTAACTCGTGTACGTCGAGAAGCGATGAATAAACGTCGTGAGGGGTGTCCCTGAAATCGATACGTGCACTGGCACAAGCTTTGGCAAGCTTTTGTCAGCGTGTTTGCTGTATATAGGGAGGTCGCTACATGCTTATATCCCTCGTTATCCACACGTTCAATTGTCGTAGTTTACCAACAGATAAAGCCCATTCGGCACAAATGCATGCATGGGGATGCAATGGATATTGTGTTTCACAAATTCATGCGATTCGAGTATCTTCTATGCAATTTGAACACGAATGTATTTAACATAATAAAATGAGCACAGATATTTCGACGAAGTCTGCGAATTCCATTTTATCAAAGACCTAGAAGAGTCCAAAGACCTCATGATGCTTTTACCGTTAATAATTTATCAATTCATGGAATTATTTCGCGATATATGCAAGTGCACGTAAAATCTCGATGCACGATTCGTATTATAAAGCGATATATCTTCCATTTTTGGATAAATTTTGCAAAAAAAACGTCAGTGTATCCAAATAAATCTGGAAACACTGCACGTAAAATATCGATTCACGAATTTCATTATAAATTAAAAATTGTACAATTCCATTTCCATTTTTGGATAAATTTTCCAAAAAAAAAAACGTCAGTGTTTCCAATTAAATCTGGAAACAATGCACGTAAAATATCGATTCACGAATTTCATTATAAATTAAAAATTGTACAATTCCATTCCCATTTTTGGATAAATTTTCCAAAAAAAACGTCAGTGTTTCCAATGAAATCTGGAAACACTGCACGTAAAATATCGATTCACGAATTTCATTATAAATTAAAAATTGTACAATTTCATTTCCATTTTTGGATAAATTTTCAAAAAAAAAACGTCAGTGCTTCCAAATGTTTTCAAAAACTCGTAATTCCATGTTCTTCTTTTGTGAGAAAATAATCGTCTTCGCGTAGCTTTAAAACGAATCGAAACAACATTTTTCTCTAGAATATTACAAGAATGAAATTCACGTTTATTTTGGATGTATGCTTAAAAAAAAAACGTTGCTTTTCTTCAGTTAGAATGTCGCCAATCGATTTTGTCTGAATAACGAAAAGCTTACGATTGTGATCGGATAACTGTTCGAATTGTGCATGAATATTTTTATCAAACACTCGTCGGAATAAAAAGACATGCACTTTTTATACGAGGTACAATGATACATAAGCGGATCAAGTCAAAACTTCTATAGCACATAAATGTTAAGAATTTCAAAATTTGTATTCTCAAAGACCACGAGTATATAAATTATGGATATTCCACCTGGCGTATGTTTCATAATAGGATGCCAGCTGAATCGAGTTTCATTTAAATCGATTGCAGGTATCTTCTGTGCTACAGCATTTACCTTAAGCGCACATTTTGTAACACAAATTGCTCGGTCGGTAAATTCTCCACATAAAAAAAGTTATATCCTACTCCTCTCATAACACTTTGTAATCTCTCTCTCTACATCCTCATACATACTAAAGTTTTAAAGTCTCGAAACTGACTATTTTGGTTGTACAATTTATAAAGGTCGTTATTTTTAACTGACCATAATTTGAATAAAAAATTAGATTACTAATTTATTCATGATTTGAAAATCCTCAGATATTTTAACTGTTTAAATAAATAAATTTTGTGAATAACGATAAAATCATTTATTTAACTCAAAAGTTAAATCAAAAGCCAAATGAAGCCGATTATTTTTTGCATAATTTGAAAAAAACAAAAATCGGTTTTTGTCATTGAATAAAAAATTGTAACTGAAAAAAAAATTGATTAAAAAATTAGTTTATAAATTTATACATCATTTGGAAATCCTGAAATATTTTAACTGTTTAAACAAGCGAATTTTATAAATAATGTTCAAATAATTTATTTAACTCAAAAGTTGAACGTTTTCAACAAAATTGAGAAGAGATTAAACAAATTAAAGGATCAATTAATGAATAATATTTTTTTTTACAAAAAAGATGAAATTGAAAAAAGAAAAAATAGAATCGTTTTGTTTATAATTCAATATTTTAATATAAGAATTGAATTATAACTTATTTGTTATATTAAAGATCTTGTATGTTAATATTAACTGTTACCCGCAGCTTCGCTCGCGTGATATTAGTGACACTTCGTTATTCAAAGACCCAGAAATCGTCTTTTAAAAAAATGGATTTTTAATTAAATTTTTTAATCGTTTGTCATACTCCGTCGAACGAACTATATATATACGCATGCAAAATTTCGTAAGAATTAGTTGATTGGTTGCAGAGTTATAAAATAAAATAAAAGAAAAAACAAAAAATTTTCGAATTTATAATATTAATTAAGACGAGGATAGGAATATTTAAATTAATAGAGTTTCCAAATAATATCGTTCGTGTTGATCTCAGTTGAATGAACTTAAGAAAATATATTTAAATCAATACAATGTTGTTATTATCCCGTAATGATATTAGTATTTGAATCGATATTAGGTGCCATTATTAATTCAATGATGCTAATAGCTCAAATTAATCACTATGGTAAAACGAATGTTAGCTCTGTTGTAAAAAGATTTCTTACATATCGACGGTGCACTGGATAAACGTTGTGTTGAAGGATGATTGTAGTTGGCGAAGAGTCTGTCGGAGATGCCGCTGAAATCGCTCCGTCTTCATTACAACATGGCCGCCCAGTGGCTCCTCCTGTCATGGATATTTTCCTCTGACTTTCCGAAAGATTAAAATATTTAAAATAGAGTTTGATCGAATAAAGAAGAGTCTGATAAGCCGCGTGAGTTTGTTAGCTCGTGAATTAGGGGGTGTTAAGTGTTGTAAATGGGTAAACGAGATGAGAGGAAACTCGTGAGAATAGCCGTTTAACGCGTACGTTTTGCGGCCAATAAAAGCTTCGGCAGAAAGAGGGGTGAGTACCGAGTGTCATTTGGCGTTGTCCGATCCTGCCTGCACTTGTGTGTGTTTTTTTTCTACCTCGTGTGTGTCCTCGCTAAAGACCGCCCCAGGATTTGACAGTTTATTTTCCATCAAACCCATCAATTTTACGTAAATACGAACGACGTATAGTTTTTCTTACGCTACTTCGTAAAAGGAGATTTTCTTCTTTTTTCTCGTTCTTTTTTCATCGTATGAATTAAACGCTTTGCGACGGGGTTCTCTCCCGATCGAATCTCATGCTAATGCGGCCGACCGAGAGTTTATGTCACACAGGAACACACGCGCCTATTTTTTCCACTGAACAAAATTATATTCCCATTTCTATCAACGATTATTCGATCATCTATTGAATTTCAGTGGGTTTTCTCTCATTCATGCATACGAGCCTTCAATTCTTATTTGGCGATTGTATGTTTTGACATATCGAACGTGGATACCTTGCAGCATCAATGTTTTTGCTTTCTCTCTAACGTTATTGGTTATTCGCGTACTCTGTCCTCCCTCTCCTCTCTCCTCTCGATAACTCCCACATTTTCTCCGGCATCTCGCCGCTCACTATATACATATATCTTTCTATTAAATATATATCTATACAAACATATACGTATGCATGGCTGTGTATGAGTTCTCAGTTTACTCTCACAGAGAAATTTATCCGCGAAAGAAGGCCGAGTGACCCTTATATCCAAGAGCGAATCTATGGTCCCTTTTTCTCTTTTTTTTTATTCTTTCTTCAGCCATAATTCGAACCCCTGACGTAACGCATCGAGCCCCAATGTTGCCGGCAAATCTATATACAATTTTATTCTCGAACGTTGTAAAGTTTACGCACGGACGTGATCTCGTATACGAAAGTTTGTCGTTGTGAGGGATTCATCACACGCGGGAAAGAGATGTCGGCGCATCGTCTCGTCGTTGTATATATATATATATATATATAACAAGACATTGCTGCACCCTTCCTACCTCGTGGATTTGTATATTTATATATGTCTGCGTCCGTATGTGAATGATTATGGATATGATCGTGTGTATGAATGTATTCGTGTGTACAGGTGTGGGCGTGTGTTTTGTATACAAGCCAGACGACTTATGACTGTTAACAGGAGGGAGAAAGCGAGAGAGAGAGAGAGAGAGAGAGAAAGAGAGTGAGAGAAAAGATCAGAGATGCTAACGATTCATTAGAGACCAACGAATACATACAGCTTTGTGTGCATACCTACCGCGAATATTTCTCCCTTCCATTCAACATGAACGGTATTGCAGCTTATTATCGTTCAGTCGAAAATCCTTTTTTGACCTATTATTTTAACTGTCATATTTTGGAGATGAAAAAAGTTTTTTTTTTTTATTATTCCTATTCGATGTTTTTTATAAATACGTTTATTGAATTGTCGACATGATTTTGGTTCAATGGAGTAAAAAGGCGTGTGAAGTTTGAATTGACGATCAAAAAATTGAACAGGATTTTTTTTTTTTTTTTTTTTTTTTTTTTTTTAGGAATCGAAAGGTTTCTGCTGTTGAGCTCGAAATATTTTTCAACAGTTATCAATGAATAGGAGTATTTTGTATTGAAAATATTTATATTTATAAAAACAAATACTTACATATTTACAGTTTATTGTTGATATGAAATTTGCTCGAGTGTAACTAGAGCTCATGTAACTTTTGTTCGTTTCTCATGTTGCAGAGACAGAGTCGGACGAGGAGCTATTCTTAAAAATATTTTCAGGTATGTACGATCGAAAATTTATACAATTATTCACTTAATTTATTAACCTTTTCTGTTAATTTATTTTTACTTGTGCCGGAAATCAAATTAACCCTTAGCACAGATTTCTGTTTTTCACGTTTATCAACCTCATTTCTCATTAAAAATCATATGATTTTCTTGGTCAATTTTCAGACCGTATAAATGAATCTCAGTAAAGACGAATTCAATTAAAAAATTTGGGTCTGATTTGGATTACATTCAAATATTCAATAATGTTCAACGTACAGTTTGTCTTTTTCTTGAAATAAACGAACGTCACGAAGTTGATAATAAATATTCTTTTTACCGTATTAAAATATTCGGTTTTCGTGCTTAAAAATGAAAGAAAAAAATCATCTTTTTTGATCAAGTAACTTGATATCGCATTTTTTTATAATCCAAGTTACAGAAAAAAAATAACTTCTAATTCGAAATCTATTAATATACACATCGTAATTTTTTTTCGCATTTTTTATATTGAAAATTTTTCAGATTAAATGTAATAATTTCATTGTCTCAAAAAATGATTATTTACAGGAAGATTTACGTAGAGATATGAATTTGACGTTTAGAACATTTTGGAGTAAAAAAAAAACATTATGGAGTAAAAATAAAGTTTCGGAGTAAAATTTTCTTTGCATTCCAACGATGCAAACTTCAATATCACAAGAGGTAAAAGTTCGTCTCGAAGGGTGTATGTTCTACTTTATCGACTGATGAAAATCGCTCGTACCTTTATCGCACTACGGTACGTTTTTGACGAACATGGTAATTTGCCATTTACCATCGGGGGTTTGAGCTTTTGCCGGTCGAGCTTTTTCCCATCTGACGAGGAAAGTTTGACTGGGGGTAATTTGTTGAGAGCTTCGTTCCTACTACCCGTAATTTTGGCTAGCTGGAGCTCGCAGTCTTGTTTAAAAGTCGTGAGAGATTCGGGAGTTACAAAAAAAGGTCACAACGAAGTGTGCTTAGTTGGAAAGCGACAAAAATCTTTTTTCTTCTTTTATCAATTTCTCAATTTAAAAAAATGTTAAACTAAATATTACAAATTTCTTTTTGGCTCCGAAAAAAAATCCGATCAATTTTTATGACTCGTGAAATATGAAGAAATTTCGTTGCATTCCAACAATACAAACTTTGATATCATCGATGACCAAAAAAACAGGAAAAGGGAATCAAAGTTATTGCTAAATTGCAAATATTTTTTCTATCGTTACATTTTTTGAAACGAAGCTCTGATCCTTCGTCAAAAATCTTCGATATCTCGGTCTCGTCTATCTGAAAATTGTCGACAAAAACACGATAATTTTAGTTCGCAATTGTATCAGATTTAATATCAATTTTTTCACGGTTGGAATTTCGAAACTTACCAAATTTAGACAGCTCATTGACCGCGATTCTAATATCCATTATTCGTTTTTGTTTTTTCTCTTCCTAATGTATCTAGAGATGCGGCAGCGTCTTGACGCCAAGTATTAAAAAGATAATGTTGAACGTCCAAGGCAAGACGGGCCGAGTATTTATTTTTATTTATATCGTCTGAAATTGGGCGATTTTCTGTTACTTTCAAACTTCAAGTCAACGCCACGCAAAGACTGTTCGATTTTTCGAAAAAATCAAACTTTTCCAAATTAATGTGTTCAATGCGCTTCTAACGGTATAATTTTTTTTATTTTCTGCGACCACCGGAAGTACTCGAACTTGCAATACGAGCCGAATTACTTCGCGAATATATTTCAGAAAATTTTCTTCCACAATATATATATATGTCTACTTTCCGAGCCCAGCGGCCCCCTCCATATGCGCGCTTTTTCCCTCTACCTGTGAGATATTGAATCGAGTTATATTATTAAATAAATATAGTATTCAAAGCCAGGCAATGGAGGTCGCAGGGGCGAAACTCCCCACGGGCTTCCGGGGGCGGAGCCCCCGGCGGGGGGTTCTGGGTCGGAGCCCCCCGAGAGGACACAATTACAATGTTTAAATAATTGTTTATTTTGTGAAAGAATCAAATACAATTTATTACTTACTCGAAGAACCAAATTGTCCCGAAACATTCGATTTTAATGCACAAAATGCAAATTTAATGCACAAACACCAGTAGAAAGAGAAAAAATTTTTAAAAATGGTCTTTTACATTCATATTTTTTACTCAACTCGTTCCTCCGTGAGAGCGATTCGAAAAAAAAAGAAAATTCCGAAAACCGTCATATTCGAGTATATAAGAGTGCGGCAGGATTCGCGTTGACTTTTTTTTAATACTCGGCGTCGATACTCTTGATATCACAAACCTGAAACAGTATAGAAAAGAAATAATGAGTCGTGGAGACGATTCTAATTTTGCCTAAGTGCATAGTTGTTCACCGGAAAATCGAAGACCATTCAATTAGTGAATAAAAGTAAGTGATCGGAAATTAATCAGAGTAATTAGTCCCAGATCGATAAGGAAAAAGTTAAATAGCCCCGTGTCGTCGGGCAAAGTAACGTTTAACCTCAATACAAAATAAATTTCCAATAGCTGTACAAGTCGAAATAAATTTACACGAATATTTCGTTACAAAATTGATTGAAATAAAATCAATTTTATTTCTATTATAGTACAGGAAATCTCACTTTACAGCCGTCTTTGGTAAATTTCTCGTTATCTTTGGACGTCCGGCTGTCATTGGAACGTATTAATCATTCAGGAGAGTTCCCCATTTAAATCGTAGAAATCGATACGTCATGTTGCATTATTGATTCGACTTTTTGGCAAGAGTACGATTTCCGGGGTGCCAAAATTTGATGACGGGTCCTCGAGTCAAAATAAAACGAAAATGAAGAGTAACAAAATTTGATATCTCGAACGGTTTTCGAAATATCGATATATTTGGTGGGTTCAGGTCATCTTTGGGTTGTTGTTTGAATACTTGGACCTGTGGAAATAGTAGGGTGGGTTCGGGTCATCTTTGGGTTGTTGTTTGAATAGTTGGACATGTGGAAATAGTAGGATGGGTTCGGGTTATCTTTGGGTTGTTGTTTGAATAGTTGGACATGTGGAAATAGTAGAGTGGTCACATACCCGCGCGTGTCAGAAATCTATGATCCAATGTAGGCCAAAAACGCTTTTTTCCAACTTCAAATGTTCATATCTCCTTGAGGGAGCCGAAACGGCAAAATCGTTATTCTTCAAATTGTTTTTATTTTGGTCGAAATATTCAGAATCAATCGCCAAATCTTGGTGCCCCGGAAATCGTACTCTCCCCGACTTTTCCAACCGCGAGTGCTCTCAATTTTTTGTTTTTCAAATTGTTCGTTCGAGACCGCTCCAGGGACCTGCAAAAAAAATGAAAGTGATATTTAAAAGTATCATTTTAGCTCTCGTAAAATAAATAATATTACACTTGCTATTTTTACTACATTTATAAAATACGAAAAAAATTCATTTTCGATAAATTTTTACTCCATTTTTCCACCGCGGGAAAACCTACTCAATAATACGATTCCTCAGCTATTATCAAACGGTGAGCGATAATTCATCGTGCAAAGCGTAGATTGAAACGCAGAGAAAAAACTAATAGAAATACGGAAATTGGGGAAACACACGGTTCTGAATTTCAATAGCCGAGAGCATTTGCCTCGAGGTCTCGAGAGAGAGGGAAAGAATCAAATTTATATGCATCCACAGCGTAAGCAAAATTCTCCGATGTGTTTTTGAGTGATTAGCTTGCCCTGACTACATATCCACGTTTGCGAGTAGGTCATACAAAAAAAAAATATTTTTTACATAGCAGTCCATCTAAAAGCTTCCATTTTATCAAATTAAAATCACTTGTATCGTGTTGAAAATAATACCGAACCTTTTATTTTCGTTCAACTGAATTTAATTGAATATTTACATCGAATACAATGACGTTGAATCAAAAATTGAAACAGTCCAACGATAAAATCCTGAAGAAAAGTCTATATTTTAAATTATTATTGAACATTATTTAAGGATCGAACAAAAAATTCAAAAGTGCTCGAGAAAATCGACAAGCTCATTTCTTAAGATGAGAAAAAATCATGCGATTATTTATTGAACAATATTAAAATAATATTTTGATAATTTTATTATTGCATACACCCAGCAAAAACATCTAGTTGACTCAACTAGGATCTAGTTAAATCGAATATTTTTTTTTCCTTGTCTCACGGTCAAATAGAGGTCTATTTAACTTTAAGAAATTATTTTTTTTCATCGCAATATTTTTATATTCTTGATTAATAAAAAACTTAATATATGTATCAAAATCAAATATATTTTTGTCTTAAAAATTGAACGAATATGAAGTTGAAATAAAAATTATATTATTACACTGCAACCTCGATTTATCGAATCTTGATTCATGAAATATTCCCCACTACGCGACCCGTATCGATCGCTCTGCGTTTGGTAGGGGAAGCGTCCGGTCCAATCCGGCTGTTGGTTTGGTGCCCAGAAACGGAAACACGAAGTATGCGCAACGTTCTGTATTTACAAATGCGATGCGGAGTCGATCCCGCCGCTGTTCGAACAATCAAGGTTGCAGTGTATTATAATATAATTATTAATTATAATATTATTTAATAATATTTTCATGGGTCTGCGACCCTGGGTAGGTACAAAAATTCACGTTCGTCTTCCTAGACACAATCAGTCAGAATAATAATATTCCTTTGGTGTTTGCAATTTATGCACATCTAGAGCGCAATTCGTATGTGAAAAATGCCTCGACGCGCTCTGTCACGTGGTGGCTGAGGCAAGAAGCTTTAACGTGGCTACTTGAATAAACGAACACAAATAGCATTATCTATTTGATTTAAATACAGCCTTCTAGCTGAAACGAATAAAAATGTTGTTGATTCAAATTAAAAAAATTCGAATAAACGATCCTAGTAGATTGATATACAACTTTTTTCTGGGTGTGTCAAATTGCGTAACGTATTGAAGACGGTTGAATTTTTTCATATTTTAAGCAAATCGAAATATTAATAGAATTAGATTGATTGATTAGATTGAAATTCAGATAGAATGAAATAATTAGGATCCCGAAATAATAATCATTCTCCAAATCTAATGATTCCTCAAATTATTCCGAGAGGATTAAAAACGAGAGTGAAGAAATAAAAATCGGGTAATCAGGAATCTCATCAGATATGCTCATACAAGAATTTCGTCATAAAAAAGTGCTTCTTCGTTAAAACTGAAGAAAAGTATTTTAGTAACATTATTAATCACTCCATTTTAGCACGTCATTTAAAATGCTGATAAATTTCAAAGAACATAAAGATTATATGAATGATAATCATTCACGAATTTGTTCGACGAAGAATAAATTCGGTAAAGGGTATGGTAAGTAGGGAGTTGAAAGTGCGCGACAGAGAGAGGGAGAGAGAGAAAGAGAGAGAAAGAGAGAGGGAAAGAGGGCAAAGAGGGAAAAAGAGAGAAAGAGAAAAAGGACGAGAGGATGAGGCTTTAGTCGCGTGCGCGTGATATACACGCAACGCTATATTTTCGTTGAGCACGGCATATTGAGTCCGTGAACCCGGGGAAGCGTGCATATGGACATATACAAATATACGTATGTGCTTTCGCCAGGAGAGGGGGTTAGAACGATAATTGTACATCGACTGTTACGCGGCGGTTACTCGCGCGTTTCTTCGAGTTGTGCTCGGTAACGAGAGTCACCTTATTGCTCGCTTTTAACGCGAATATGGCATATATTATTACCTCCAGATATACATATAGAATTAGTGACAAGTTTGTGGTAGGATTAAACACACGCAGACGTTTAATGTACTAAGGCATTAATGTGGAATCGCACAAGCGCAGAAGGTTTGACTCACACTGAGCCATTGTTAC
This sequence comes from Rhimphoctona megacephalus, assembly GCA_963989365.1. Lineage (NCBI taxonomy): Eukaryota > Metazoa > Arthropoda > Insecta > Hymenoptera > Ichneumonidae > Rhimphoctona > Rhimphoctona megacephalus. The sequence continues at coordinate 12,125,594 of OZ022421.1, read as the reverse complement.
AAATCAACAATTTCACATAACA